>SNQJ01S0214238.1:0-15309 GCA_010110895.2 Picea sitchensis | reverse complement strand
TAAGATGACCTAACCTACTATCTTTTCAACCTTAGACTCAAACACCTGAGAGGAATACTTCTCATCAAAGGAGGGGATGACTGCCCCACCCTGAACAAAAAGTAGCCTGTCAAGCACACTACTGTCACTAAAACAACACGCATGCAAAGGCGTGCTGAGCTAAAACAGGAAGTGTGTACACATGGGCTGACCTTGTACAGGCCGCATGTATGTCTAAATTCTAAAACAAAAATGCAAACAGCCAGTCCAAACCAGGAAGAGGCCTATGGTATTGATAACCAGGGTCCCTTGAAGGCTTGGATGCTCTTTCTAACAGAAAAGAAAAACAATGCAAGGAATAATAAGGCGAAAAAAACAATCTGAGATAGGACTGTGAACCAACAAGACTCAGACAAGATTCCAGAAAACCCCCTGAGAATGTATAATTCTGACAGGGAAGAGGAGGACTGCCTCTAAAGTTATCTGAGATCCTACACGCTACTGCTATCTCTACATCTAGCGTACACACGCGGGCTGTAAGAGGATTGGGCGCGGGTACACGCGTGTAGGCCTTCTGCAGGCCGCGTGTACCTCTGTGTGTCCCGATGACTACCGTCAAGCAAAAGTCAGGGAAAAATGGTATGAAGAACTAGGCTCCCTGCTAGCTCAGACCTTACAGAAAAAGACAGACAAAGAAAAACAGAAAACCTAATCTTTAAACTACCCAAAAACTTTAAAGAAATCCATAAACCCTAAAGAGTATTCTCCCCAGTACGGTCGCCAATTCAGTTGTTGGGAAAAATACCCTACGGACTAGAAAACTAGGGTCAGACTTGCATGCAGATTTTGACCGAAAATAAATTACCCTTTTACCTACAACCCAAGACTTAAACCCCTCTTTCAAAGTAAATGCATGGAAAAGGACCACTAACCTTGTTACCGGCGTTCGATGTAGATCCTCTGTTGCTCTTCGATTACTTGCTTGCGTTGCTCCTTCCACAGATGACCTACAATCAAGACAAATAACAACTATGCATGCATGCTACTTCTCTACTCAAGGGTTAGAAATCAAGCATAAATTAACCAAACCATAGACAATTCGTTCATTGGGATGGGAAAAGTATTCCTTTTATTACTGAAAATGAATCAACTTACAATCAAAGATGAGACCGGCCACCGCTCCTTGAACCTGATCCTGGGCTCCTCTTCTTCTGTCCTTCAACTGCTTTGCATTAAATCTCCTTTGGCATGAGGAAAGGCTAAAGGGTTGGGACAATGGATTACGTAAATGGGCAGAGTTTCTTCGCTATATTTTTTCCTCTTTCAAATGGTACCCCTACCCCTTATTTTATAGGCTAGAAGGAGCTAGGGTTTTGGACGAACCCTCAACCATGCATGGCCGGGAGTTTCAGTTAACTGACCCATAGATTTTTGTTTCGTCAACAACTTTCCTTTTTTCGTGCTTTTTTAGGTACACGCGGACTGTAGTGAGCCAGCCAGCGTGCACACGCATGCAGTAATGGGTTAGGGCGTGTGGGCCTTGACACAAGACGATTTCCAAAGAGTTTTTCAGCAGATCTTTTGGCAATGAAGGGATATAAGTTGGCCTGATGCCAGGTAAGCATGTGTGGTGCATTTTAGGGTTATAAAACCATAGGTGGGTTTCTGTATGAGGTAAATGAATGGAGGGAAATCTACAGATGGGCCAACTGACTGAGGATGAAATGGGGGGCTAATGATGTTGTGAAGGCATAGTCAAATGATAACCATGAGGAGATATCCAGGGAGTCCATTAGGAAAGATAGAAAAATAAGGAGAAGGAGTATATTGTGGCTGATTCACGAACATGTGTAAGACTATTAGGACTCCCATCCCTAGGGGGTGAAAGAAGCATGACTGTCAAAGTGCCAACAAGGAGACTATGAATGGTACAACTCATGTAGGGGAGAGTGCTACCGGGTGAAAGTACTGAAAATGCAACGGAGGTGAGAGTATTGCAGAGTCAGATGGGGGTTTCCTATAGGAAAATGTAAGAGGATATGACTGGGAGATGCAATTGATATTCAGAGGGAATGACTACATGTCCGTGTCGATCATATACCTGAAGGGGCTATGCTGGTGTTTTATGACCAAGTACCTACACACATAAAAACTGAATACCCGACGTGAACAATATCTGAAGATAAATAACATATAACATCTATTCAATAATTTTGAACATGAGCATGCATACCTGAGTGTGTCATGGAAAGATGCTCCACCGGGGAAAAGTGAAAATGATAACCCGATGAAAATGAATGTTTATGTGGTAAAAAATGGTTCGGAAAATGGAGCTTATGGGCGCCTATACCAAAAAATGAAAGTGGGGAAAAGGGATTAGATATGGACGGTGGGCCCATAATGCCATCCCAGTTTCACCAACACTATGGGCGATCGGGCGACAATTTTGTGGGAGGACACAAACCTCCCCTTTGCTCGAGGGCTGATGAAGAAATATAATGAATTACATTCATAGGAGCATTGGTATGGAGTGTCAGAGGAAGTTAAGGTAGATATGTGTGGCATTCCAAAGCTAATGTGTGGCGGACGTATGGGATATATGGGCAATGATGAGTGTAATGCCCATATTCTACGCATATGGCACAGGAGAAATTGGTTCGTATATTTTTTTTGCGTGTGGTTGATGACTCCGTCGTAGCGGGGGATGACCTTGGTGGAGTGTCAAGAAAAAGGGGTGCATGAGGAAGCTGGATAAAAATGCATAGTTCAGGAAGAGAAGGAAATTTGTGAGTGGGGTATCCTTTTCTTTCACATAAGGTGCAAGGGAGGTGAACTCGAGGAAGTAGTGGAGCTTTGGGCTTGTTCCTCCTTCATCTACTTGCGATAGTGGTGGTATTTCTTCCCATTGGAGGAGGTAAGGATGCGGCAAGATCCTGTAACGCAATTTGTATCGGAAATCCATTCGTCTGAGGAGGGGGAGATGGTGGATGGAGATACCATACAGGGATGGAAAGGACATTGTTGGGAAGGGTGAGGGTTACCTAGAATGATTTGACTCCAGGTGGGGGTAGAGAAAGGGAATTTGGGTAATGGCTTGGGGGACTTCCTCCCAAACCGGGATTTTCCCCTGGAGGGGGGGGGAGATCCGTGACAAGTGGTGTTGTGGCGCTCTCAGGGAAATCTTGAGGTAGTATTTATTCAACTGGTGGAACTTCGATATGGGGAGGGGAATTGGTGATAGGAGTCTTGTCTCCGATGTCTGTTCCTTTAGAGGAAACTACACACACTTGTGCTGAAAAAAATGGTTTTAGGAACGGTGGCAACCTATGATAAGTGCCCAACATGGATGGGTCTTGGAATAATCCAGGGCTAATCTTGACAACTCGAAAATCATCCGAGCTAGAATGGACAAAGGAGAGTATGTTATCGATGTTGGCGGAATGGTTAGGCTCGTAATGTGTAAGCTGGTCGATGGTGATCATCGTCCCAGTATGGGGGAACATCATTGTATGAAACAAAGAAGAGGCGACTGCCTTCATATAATACATATAGTTTCGTCTGAACAAGATATTGTAATCTAGCTAGGCATTGATAACTTCAATGTCAATGAGGATGTTTTTTCCCCCAAGTTCTATGGGGAAATTTTGACAAACCCCTGCGAAAGATGTTGGTTTACCATCATAAGCTCGAAGGGTGATGGTAGAGGGTAATAGCTCAGGGGAGCCAATTTTCTTCCATACGTGTTTATACATGATGCATGTGTATGCACCTTCATTGATGATACACCGATAAAATTTTGTGTTCCAGATCTTAACTGGTATCTAGAAGGCTACTTGGGTGGGAAGACGTGGTTCTTCGCTATCTAAATCAAATGTGATCAATTGCGTGTCAGCTGGGTCGACTACCCCCCATGCAGAAAGCAAGGATTTTCGCTGTTATGGATAGGTTTGGAGGACCTCCAACACAGAAATGGCTGCAGGAGACTGGGCTAAGTCATCAATGCTGTGTTATTTAGCTTTCTGTTATTCTGTTATTTCATAATTGTATTAGATCTAAGATATAGTATGTGCAGTAGGGTTAAAGGAGATAAATAATAACAAGGTTGTTCTATGTTTTTTCCTTGGATCCAATTTGAATTTCCTCTGGTTGTAGACACCTATGTCCTGCAACCCCCTATAGCTACTTTGGGTGAGACTGCATCTACTTCGCAAGTGTTTCCGAAAGGGCCAATAGTTAGGGCTTCTAGTGTGCTATTAGAGTTGAACCCTGGGTCTGCCCCTGTGCCAACAAATGGTTCTATTGTTGGGACTAGGATCATCTTGATGGAATGTCAATGTGGTTTCCATCGAAGGCAAAGATTCAAAAGTAGATAGAAGAACAATAAAAGGACTTTATTGAGGCTCATAAAACAAATCCTAATATAAGTACATAGGATTGGTTGGGAAGGTATATCTTTACCGATATACATGAGATTTTCTTTGGAGGAATTCATAAGGAGATATATGAGTGGTTAGCTAGATTAGCAGCTACCCAGTTTGAGATCAGATTTCGACCACCTGTGGTTTGGACATCAACGCTGATCAAGAAGGTGAAGAGATTTGATAACGTCGTTTCAAGAGAAGTAGATCACTGGTTTGATAGCACCATTGGAGGGTACATTACCAAGTTTGTTATTGATAGAGTAGAGTCATATAGCCAGACAAAGAGATATTTCTTTAAGGGGCCGAGAGGAAAATTTTTACAATTTTTGATGTTGAAGATCAATATGCTATTGCATGAGAAGAACATCTTGAAGATACAGTAAGTGGGTTAGATCGAAAATCTAATGTTCAAGAACTCAGACAACGGAAATGACACAGAGGTTGGAAATACGCGCAGTGGGAGAACCTTCAGAGAAGTTCCTCTAGTAAACTTATTTGAGAAGAGCCATGAACAACTAGCATAGGATGAAGGGTTCTACAATGGAGAAGAAGGAGAAGAAGAGGAGCTATTTAACGAGGAACAGTCAGGATCCGTTGGAGAAGAGGAAGATAAGACTGAAGAACCCCATCGAGAAGAATCATAAACTTCAGTAATTGTGTCGTCTATCGAAGTAAGTACTACTACTCCTCCTATTGTTTTAGCAACATTAACTAACCAGAGTAGTCAGAGTTATCAGAGCAGTCAGAGAACTCTTACCAACAGTTCAATACATACTCAATCAAGAAACCTAGGGAGATCTATGGCAGATGAAATGAGGCTACCTATATTTAGAGGAGATGGATCTGAAGATCCTGATCAACACTGGTTCTTATGAGAAGTTGTATGTAGTATTAATAAAGTCAATGATGAAGCAGTTAAGAGAGCTCAATTTAGTACTACCTTGAGAGACCACACACTGAGTTGGTATCTGAAGTTTTCTACAGCGACTGCATAGCCTAAACCGCTGAATACCATCAAGACTACATTGAGTGCATAATTCAAGAAACCCAAGTCAGAGTCGCAGTGCATTATAGAACTAAAATAAATCAAGCAGAGAGTAGTTGAACCTATTTGAGAGTTTGATGAAAGGTTTAAAACCTTGACATACCGTTTGAGTTTTCAAATCCCAGACAAGCATAACACAGAATGGTTCATTGTTGCCCTCCTACCACACATCAAAGATCGTATGATGCAACAGAAGGTTGATTTGCAGGCTAAGGCGTTGGATATCACCATGAAACTAGAAGCATCCCCTATGGGAGAATCCAACTCGGGTATGAGTCAAATTTTGAGTCAACTAACTAGCTTATCTCTGTAGGTCGAAGATATGAATAAAGACAAGGGAAAATATAAAATAGAGGACATCTGGTGTATCAGATGTAAATTAGAAGTCCATTATAAGGAGAACTGTCCCCTATTTCATGAATACTTGGCCTTTGGAGCTCCAACCCCTTTGAAGCAGGTTACTCTACCCTGGTGTGAGGTATGTAGAAATAAACATCGCCTTGGAGAATGCTATTACATGCAGAAATATGTCCAGACACCTACCAATATTTACTGCACATTCTGTAAATCTATGGGGCATGATGAGAAGGACTGTAGGTCTTATCACCTCTTGCATGAAATATCAAGGGATACATATAGTATTCAAGGCGAAGTGCAGTAGGAGGGAAACACTATGCATTTTAACTCTCCGGGAAGAGGAAAATTCAACCCTCATGGTGGATTCAGAGGAAGAGGAAGAGGAGGAGAGATAACTATGCACAACCAAGACACTTGGAAAGGGACTTCCAGAAACCTTGTACCAGTTGCAACTACTTCAACTGATTCGAAAATTTTATTGAAGATTGTCACGTGCTGTTAGCCAAACTTCAGGAGAGACAAGGAGGAAAACAACAAGTACAATTAATCTCAACAGAAACTCAAGGATAGGATCCCAGATTCACTGTTATCACTAGAGGAGGCTCTGCTACAAGAGAAGATAGAGTGACCACAGGGAATACCACATAAGAATCAAGGGTTAGAAGAGCTACAGAGAAGACACAATTGTTTGATCCAAGGAAAGAAAAGTAGACATTTAAAGAGGAAAGAAGATAATTTGGAAGAGATTTCTTCATCAAAGACACAACCATAAGTTAGAGAGAATGTGAAATGCCTCTGGCATTTGAGAAATCTACATCACCTGGAGAAGGAAAAGAGGTAAGCAAGCTTATGGAATTCTTATGTACTTGCATCAATTTGATTAAGGATGAAAGAGTTGTACAAGAACTAAAAAATTTGATCAAACATTATGAGATAGGTAGGATAACTGCTCTGCTGGATAGAGTAGTACATCAAGTATCCATAAAGAGAAGGAAAAATAAGGAATCACACCTTAATTCTCATATTGGAGACTATGACATAGATTATGTGGTCCTCGACTTAGTATCAGAGGTCAATGCTATGACGAAGCAGACCTGGGCACTGATGGGAAAACCTAAGTTAATTTATTCCCTTATCAGTCTTAGGATGGCCAATCAGCAGGAAGTAAGCCCCTTTGGAAGACTGGAGCATGTCCCTATGGACATCGACGGGGTGAGGACATTTGCAAATTTCGAAGTCATTGATATAGTTGATGATAGTTTTCCTTATCCCGCGTTGTTAGGGATTGATTTGGATTTTAACATTTTGACTGTGGTTGAATTAAAGAAAATAAGAATGACATTTGAAGGTGATGGAATTAGGGTCATTGCACCTCTTGATCCTAATGAAGGTCGCAGATACACATAACCCATCAAAGAAGAAGACCACACATACGAGCTAGATAATATATATAAATTGATAGCAAGATAATAGGATTATATTAATCCTACAATAGATAGGAATTTAAGCTGGCGAAGTGACAACACATGCTCATCAGATTTGGAAGAAGCACTAGAGAATTGGCAGAACAACATGTATGAAGTTTTTGCACGCAGGTGTGCCATATTGACCAGAGAAGTTCGTTGGATTGGCACAAAAGTAAGTAACCTACCCACATTCGATGGTCTGAATCATTTAGAAACATTCTTATCATAATTTGAAGAAATTGTACCAGTAAAACAATGACTGTTGCACTAGACGAAGCCTTGAAGGAAATGCCGACAAGATGGTGGGGAACACATAAGAATAACATTGCAGGCTGGGTTCAATGTCACACTTTGATGTCAGTGTGCTTTTCAGAACAAACCGAAGGTTGCAAAGTTTGGTACACAGGTCAAAATTGTCCGAAGGAACATGTGCGAAGTTGTGAGGAGGTCTGGAGCAACATTCCTCAATATTAGTGGGTGCATAAGTTCATCAACACTTTGAAAAAAGTGCCTATCAATTGGTATCTTCAAGAAGAACTACGCCTCACCACTGCATATTGGTACGGTATGCCTTAGAACTTTGTAACTACTTTTTTATTTGAAAGTCATTACCCCTTAGTAGATCAAGCTCTACAAGTTGTAAGACAAAAATTATTTAAGGAGGCACCTAACCTCCCTATTGAGAAAGAAGAGGATGAATGGACAACACCTCTTCAGAAATTGCAAGGTTGTTACAATATCATTGTTGATGAAGACGATGATCCTAGGAATGTGAACATCGTACAAACATAAAGACATAGAGATATAGAAGAACCAGAAGTTGAACTACCTTTTATTGCATAGCCAATCCAAATCAAGAAAGTTAATAATTGAATAGAGCAAGCACCTAAGATTGCAAACGTTGGAGATTATTTGGATGATGCCACTATTGATAAGATCACAAAATTATTGCATGAATATCAGGACTTGTTTCCAACCAAGTTCACCGACATGAAGGGAATTAAAGGGCCCATGGGAGAAATGAAGATCCCCTTGAAACGAGATGCAAGACCAGTCAAGAAGATACCTTACAGACTGAATCCCAAATATAAATAGAAAGTCAATATTGAATTAGACAGAATGTTGGAAGCAAGAATCATAGAACCTGTTGAAGAGTCATAATGGATTATCCCTATGGTGGTCCAAGATAAGAAGTCAGGAGAGATCAGGATCTATGTAGATCTCAGGAAGAGGAAAAATGCATGCCTACATGATCCATTCCCTACACCTTTTACAGATGAGGTTCTAGATAATGTGGGAGGACAGGAGGTATATTCCTTCACAGATGGATTTTCAGGTTATCACCAGATCAAGATTGCTAAGGAAGATCGCCATAAGACCACATTTGCATTAGAATGGGGTTCCTTCCAGTACACAGTGATTCCCTTCGAATTGAATAATGCACCAGGAATCGTTTCTATGGTGGTGGTTGAAGCATTCAAGGAATTTTTACATAAATGTTTGGAAGCATATTTTGATGATTGGACTATTTTTAGCTTATTGCAAAATCATATTGAATGTTTAAGACTAATGTTGGATAAGTGCAGACAATGTAAGATTTCCCTGAACCTGAAGAAGTTCATCTTCTTTTCACCATTTGGAAGGATGCTAGGCCATATTGTGTGTAAGCATGGGTTGCTTGTAGATACTTCCAAGATTTCCATCATCGTTGATCTACCTCCTCCTACTTTAGTTAGACAACTGTGCACTACATTGGGACATATTGGATACTACATAAAGTTCATCAAGGTCTATGCACAGATAACAACACCCATGGATAATATTTTAAATAAAGATTGTCAGTTTCAATGGTCAGAGGAATGTCAGCAGAGCTTCAACACACTGAAACAAAAAATGGTCACTGCGCCCATTTTGGTTTTCCTAGATTGGAGTAAGGAATTCCATGTGCATGTTGATGCTTCATATATTGCATTAGGAGCAGTGTTAGCACAACCAGGAGCATGAGATATTGACCATCCATTAGCCTTTTCTAGCAGTATTCTATCTACAACTAAGATAAATTAGATTACCACTGAGAGAGAAGGTTTATCCATGGTGTATGCGTTGCAGAAGTTTCGACGCTACTTGTTGGGAGGAAATTTCAAGATGTTCACTGATCACTCTGCATTGAAGTACCTAGTCAACAATCCAATGTTGGGGGGAAGAATATGCAGATGGCTACTGTTATTCCAAGAATATGATTTTGAGATTGTGGTTAAGCAAGGGAGAATGAACAAGGGACTTGACCACTTGTCTAGGTTAGGAAATGGAGAGTAACCTACCAGTTTGGATGATACACTACCAGATGCACAATTGCTAGCCATCAGAAAGTTTGATGATCAATTCACTGAGATAGTCCAGTTCGTATCAACAGGATTGACACCTCGCGAATATACAGTCATTCAGAAGAAACAACTGGTAGTTCGTTCTGCATAATTTTCACTTATAGCTGGACAAATTTATAAGATGGGACTTGATGAGATGTTGAGGAGATGTGTTATGGAGGCAGAGAGGCCATTGATTCTAGTAGAAGCACATGACTGCATCACAGGAGGACACTATGTAGGGAAAGCAACAATTGAAAAGGCTCTTAGAGCTAGCCTCTGGTGGCCCACTTTACAAAAATATTCTAATGAATACTACCGAGCCCGCGATGTATGCCAAAGAGTTGGGAAACCTTCCAGAAGAGATGATATGCCTTTACCACCTCATCTAAATTTAAAGGAATTTGAGAAATGGGCCATTGATTTCGTGGGACCTATCAACCCACCAGGGAAGCGCACATGAGCGAGGTACATTATCACTGCAACAAAGTATTTGACCAGATGGGCAGAGGAAAGAGTAGTCAAGGAATGTAGTGAAACTACAACTACGTGATTCATATTTGATGATATGATAACCAGGTTTGGATGCCTGAAGACCCTTATGAGTGATCAAGATACACATTTTATAAATAATACTATTGAAGCCTTGACTTAGGAATTGAAGTTCATCATCAAAAGAGAACACCTTACCACCCACAAGCTAATGGAGCAGTCGAAGATTTCAATAAGATATTAGAGACATCATTGATGAAGATTTGCAGTGTCAATAGAGATGATTGGGATTTGAGAGTACCAACAATGTTATGGGCCTATAGAACCACTTACAAGAACATGACAATGAAAACTCCCTTTAAGTTGGTCTATGGTGTAGAAGTAGTGGTACCTATAGTATATCTAGTTCCTAGCTTGATAATTGCAACATTTACAGGTATGGACGACACAGGAGTTGTGCAAGACAGGCTTGCACAGTTCATGGAACTAGAGGAAGACAATTTAATTGCAGGATTTCACCAAAAGGTACAGAAGGAAAGACAAAAGGCCTATCATGACAGACATATAAAAAATAAATCATTCAAGCAAGGAGATTTGGCATTGGTATATGATAACAAGCTCATGAAGCATCCAGGGAAGTTTAGGACACATTGGCTTGGGCCATATGAGATTGCCTATGTTACATAAGGAGGAGCTATGTAGTTGAAGACTTTGAATGGAGAATGGAAAGAAGGTTTAGTGAATGGGAGCCAGTTGAAATTTTATTATGACAACCAGTTGCCTCACAACCCTCAGTAAAAGCATAAGAATAAGGGTCTAGGTACTAGGTGCAGTTGAAAATGGGTACCAGACACAGAAAAGACAGTCTTCACAAGGAAGGGAGGAACAAAACAGAGAGCATGGGCTGCTCTGCACAATCTAGAGTCGAAGTGAAACATAAGGTTCAGACCTGCAGTGCCTTGAGACAAGTCACATGTGAGTGTTGGGGGCCTGTTGGCCCTTGGTTGTGGAAGAAAGTGAAGATTAAGGAATAAAGGCGAAGTACGAACTGTGCGGAAGGCACATTGACTGAGATTGGGTCAAAGTGATCAAATATGCAGAAAAGAAGGAGCGAAGTAAGGGAAAATGAGTCCTTGAAAGATAAAATCAAGGAAGACAGATCAAAAAGGAAGATGGATCGTGGACAACTCAACAAGTGGAAAAATCCACCAACAAATACTTTTGATCTAGGTGGATATCGGTGGCCACCCACCTTTTCCAGCTGGCTCAAAACAACTCTCTATAAATTTTGATAATTTACTATTTTTAGTAGTTTTCCAGGTCCTGAACTTCCGGAGCCGTTTTGAGGCCCTAAACGACATTTTTTGGGGTATGTTGCCTTTGCAAAATTTCATAATGAAATTTTGTGCAACTGTTGTATTCCTCATATAGATCTTTCCAATGGGCTACCATATTCCCAAAACAGAGATCGTATGAAAAATTTACGACCCTAGGAAGTTGATATACTGACTTACCCAAACGGGGCCCGCATGACTTTTGGCGCTTCATCTCCTAGGGTTAGGTTTTTGGATGTTTAGGGTTTTTGAAACTCCTGTTTGTTGTAAAAATTTCTAGAGAGCCTCATTGTAACCATCTTCGTTCCTTGAGAGCCAACCTATATTTTTGAATCATCTTTGGAGCACCTCGTGGGTAAGACGGAAAGATAGGCTGGCGAAGCCCTGGAAATGTGGGTGAAGTTGACCTAGGGTTTTAGACACCTAGGGTTTTGGTATCTAGGGTTTTAACACGTAGACATTTTTCATTGTAATGTATAAAGAAAGGTCTATAGGACCTGGGATGGGTTGGTTGTTCGTTGTTGGTTCTGAGTTTTTCATTGCGGCTTAAGAGAGTGAGTATTGTTGCGTAAGGGAACTATTGTGTGGAGAGAGAGTATGTATTGTAAGATCTTCAGCTGGGTGTGAAGATCAACCCTGCAGCTGGATGCGTAGGGAGGGGAGATAGAGAAGAGAGAAAGAGAGAGAGATCTGCAAGCTAAGTGCGAAGATAAAACTGTATGTTTTCACATAATATATCAAGAAACATAGTTCTATGGACGTATCCCTAGGGAGAGGGTGAACCATGTATATCTTATTGTTCTGTGTGATTGATGTTGTGTTCTTTAGCTTTCTATTATTGCATCATTGTATTAGATATGAGATATAGTACGCACAGTAGGCTTAAAATAGATAAAGAATAACTAGGTTGTTGTGTGATGTTTCCTTGGATCCACTTTGCATTTCCTCTGGTTGTAGACCTCTATGTCCTGCAACCCCCTATAGATACTTCGGGTGAGACTGCATCTTCTTCACAGGTGTTTTCGAAAGGGCCAGTAGTTAGGGCTTGTTGGTGTGTTGTTAGAGTTGAAACCTGGTTTTGCCCCTATTGTTGTATCATTTTCATCACCTGAATCAACAAAAGAGGGACACTTGCAATTCCATTTGGGTTAGTTGGACAGGACATAAGTTAGTGAAAGAATTAAAAATTTCAAGAACCAGAAATAAGAAAACAACTAAGCTAACAACAATTAAAGAAACTAAACTAAAGTGCATAAGGGAAATAGAAAAAAAGAAAAACCTGTATTCATGCCACCAATGGATAGATTGTATTAGTGGGAAAACACCAAAGAGAAAGGGAGACTTATGGGTCCCCTCTTCCTCCAAAGGAGGGCTCTTGAACCCCCAATAGAGGAAGCATAACAATACAAATATATTCTTGAAAATATAGTGCACCAATGGCCTCTTTTTATAGAAAAGATTTGAGGCATTATCCAACCGGTCTTGAGTGTGAACAAGGGGCCCTTTAGGTCTTTGAAAAACCCCCCACTCAGATTCATCTCAGATTTGGGGGTCAAATAGACTTGAGAGATGAACTAGAATTCAGTGGGAGGCCGACCAAAATAATTAATATGTCGTTCTTAAGTGTGCATGGAGTTTTTCATCCACATTCGCGCATCGGGCACATGTGCGCTTTTCCGACATTTTCGACTGGCGCACGTGCACACGCTTCCTGTGTATTCTGAGCACATGCTGATTTTATAACCAGTTGTATAGTTTGTTCCCTTTGGAAATTCATTTTTGGGCCATGGATGAACTAATAGGTGTTTTGGAGATGCTAGATTGCTGTAACCATTTGCGGACGGAATTTCAGTGATAATAGATGTCCCCTGATGTGTGAGGTTAGGAGGATATGTATAGCTGAAATACATCAAAGTTTCTTCTACTGAGAGTACCATTGTAAGAAAGAGTGTTGAGAGGGATTTCAAGAGAGACCCATTGGAGAGAGAGGGGAACCTATGGGACCCAAATCTTTCGCTAGATGTGAAAAAAATAAAACTGTGTACAAATGATGTGGGCATGCCCCATGCTCGTGTTATGTAACTCAAAATGTGTAAGAAAGTAACTGAAGATGTATGTTGATGTAGATAACTAGGGACTAGCAAACTAGGGTCAGATTTGCATGCAAATTTTGATCGAAAATAAATTACCCTTTTACCTACAACCCAAGACTTAAACCCCTCTTTCAAAGTAAATGCATGGAAAATGACCACTAACCTTGCTACCGGTGTTCGATGTAGATCCTCCGTTTCTCTTCGATTACTTTCTTACGTTGCTCCTTCCACAGATGACCTGAAATCAAGACAAATAACAACTATGCATGCATGCTACTTCTCTACTCAAGGGTTAGAAATCAAGCATAAATTAACCAAACCATAGACAATTCGTGCATTGGGATGGGAAAAGTATTCTTTTTATTACTGAAAATGAATCAACTTACAATCAAAGCTAAGACCAGCCACCGCTCCTTGAACCTGATCCTGGGCTCCTCTTCTTCTGTCCTTCAGCTGCTTTTCATTAAATCTCCTTTGGAATGAGGAAAGGCTAAAGGGTTGGGACAATGGATTACGTAAATGGGCAAAGTTTCTTCGCTATATTTTTTCCTCTTTCAAATGGTACCCCTACCCCTTCTTTTATAGGCTAGAAGGAGCTAGGGTTTTGGACGAACCCTCGGCCATGCATGGTCGGGAGTTTCAGTTAACTGACCCATAGCTTTTTGTTCCATTGATAACTTTCATTTTTTCGTGCTTTGTTAGGTACACGCGGGCTGTAGTGAGCCAGCCAACGTGCACACGCGTGCAGTAATGGGTTCGGGCGCGTGGGCCTTGAAACAAGAGGATTTCCAAAGAGTTGTTCAACAGATGTTTTGGCAATGAAGGGATATAAGTTGGCCTGATGCCAGGTAAGCATGTGTGGTGCATTTTAGGTTTATAACAGATGCCCCCTAATGTGTGAGGTCAGAACAACATCTGATGGCTGAAATACATTACCAATCTTTACTGATGTGCTGAACGAGTGATCCCAAGGATCATGAACCAGTAGGTTTCGTCTGTAAAATAACAAATGTCTCACCGAGGCGAGCATACCCATGCTTAGGATAAAATAGAACCATGGCTACCAATCAAATACACTGTATATCCATGTCAAATAACTATAAAGAGTAGCCGCGAATAATACACAGCGGAGCTACATCTCGAAATCAGAAAGATATACATATAGAGTACCCATCTTCCAGAAGCTGATTCAGCCTGATGGGTGTAGGTCGTAGCTCAAGCAACAACTTCAAAATCTTCTAAAACTTAGGTAGGAGTGTAATATGAGTGTACGATTGCACTACCCAGAGGTCTTCGACGGCTTGTCGGTTATGGACTTGATAATCTTGATGATCAGACTGAAGGCTATAGTGATTTCGAACAAGGACTTGATTGGACATTCAGGATGGCCAGGTATGCGAACAAGAGACATATTGCAGAGGGGCCAACTCAGGCTTAGTGACAAACTTCCCTTGGACAATATCACGACAAGTGATAAGACTCAGGAAACATATATGTTAATCATAAGTCTACGAAGCAGGAGGCAACACAAACTCTCCATATGTTTGGAAGAGTAACCAAATGGTGGAGGAAACAACTCTATATAGCGAGAAAAGCTTCCTAAGGTTGTACTACATCCCATAGTCTTATGATCAAACAAACATATGTGCTTTATCCAAGGGTGACTCATTATGCTGCCAATAAAGAAAATACTTTTCCCATCCTCTTTTTGGGGTATATTTGATTTTTTTGTTCTTTTTGATAATTTTTGAAAAAGAAT
>SNQJ01S0214237.1:14407-30074 GCA_010110895.2 Picea sitchensis | reverse complement strand
CTTTACTCTTACTATCCATATGCTGTATGTTGGTAGATGACACATGAAGAAATCTTAATAATTATTTAAAAGGTATAAAATTGTTTAAGCTTATAAACAACTGATTCACCCCCCCTCTCAGTTGTTTTAGTATTTCCAACAAATCCCTACCCCTATTTTTACAAGCTTTTCCTCTACATCTCGACATGTTCCACACGATCCTGTTGGGACATCTTTTCACCCGAGAATGTAGACCCCTGCCAGCCAAACAAAACTGGATGGAGGGAAACCACCATCTAATGAACATTTCCCTCCTGGAGGACTATCATTATATGGAGGGCCTACCCTTCCCAGGGGACAACCCTATTTTTATGCTCCTCCTATAGGGAAACCTCCATTTGCCAATCATACCCTGGTTGTTAATCCACTGCTGGAAGGGGGCCAACCTTCATTTACTGGAAACCCTTCACAATCCTAGGGATTATCTTCAGGAGGAAATTTTATTCAACCCCACATTGGGGGGAATTCATATCATAACCCACTAGGAGGAGTATCAAATCCTGTTCCTTCCGGAACATCTTACAGACAACTTTATCTGGGCGGCATCCCAAACACCACCTGGAGTTCTTTGGGACAAAAATCTTATCCTCCTCATGGGTCTAATGTGTATCTACCTCCGAGATCTACTCCTTACCATCCTTAAGGAAAAAATGTTTATCCTCCTCATGGGCAAGTAAATCACCCGGCCTATAATGCTCAAAACCTATCGGGTTATGCAAATGGTTCTCATCCATCATCGAATCCTACTTATTCTGTCCAGCAACAACCATATGTAGGAGGACCTACTGGTTACAGCTATCCACCTAACCCATTTTATGGTCCTACTGGTGTTTCTATGCTGCACTAGTATCACCTGCAAATTAACCGACAACTACCTTTCCTTGCGACTCTAGATCTCCCTGACTTGTCTCGGTTAAATAATGATCCTATTTTTCATTCACCAGTTTGGCCAGTCATTCCAGCTAAAATTCCTTCTAATATTCCAAAATTTGACAGAAAATGTGGTGAAGATCCAAACAACCATGTGATGAATTTCCATTTGTGGTGTTCATCAAACTCCCTCATGGATGAATCTGTACATTTGCATCTTTTTCAGCGAAACTTACAAGCTCGGAAACAAAGTGGTATATTGAACTACCACGTGCTTCTTTTCATAATTTCAATTCCCTTGCCATGTCTTTCCTCACGCACTTTCAACTACCTATTCGCTACGAGATGGGTACTGAACTCTTGACCTCCCTTCGTCAAACTGACTTTGTGCATATCTCTGACCATATTCATGAGTGGAGACGACGACGAAGGATGATCAAGGTAATCATTCCTGACATATTATTGGTGGAATGGTTTACTAAATCACTTTTACCCCTGATCACTCGCAATGTTGCTATGGGTGGCATAGTCACAGAGGAAGAATCCATTGCTCGGGCTCAGTACTTAGATTTGGTTTATTCACAATATGGTACTTTGTATGATTTGCTTCTGAATGTTTTTCAAGCTAATACCGATCCATCTAATCCGTCATCCTCATCTCATGCAGATGGTGTTATCAGTTCTGTCAAAACTCAATCTACTTCCCAATCGACCATACTCTCCTCTACCTCCCCCCAAGCTCAGATCTCTGAGGTGAATGAAGTTCAATATGCCCCTTCGCAACAATCCGGAGGTAAGAAGAAGACAAAGAATAAATCAAAAAATAACAACAAACAACCAAAAAATCAATCTCAAACACCTGCTACCGAAACTCAACCACAACGAAAACTAAAATTCTCATGTATCATTTGTGGTGACGATTACTACACTCGAGACTTTCCACATCACAATGAAGTGGCCAAACTTTTCCAAGGAAATTCACAACCTGTTGTTCTTACTCATCCTTTTCCACAGTAGAAATCCATGGTTTCTCAAACCCCCTCTCCTGGGGGAAGTTCTTCATGATGAGGCCTCTTTGAGTGCACATATTTATCTATTTAATGGGATTAATTTGACCACTCTCTCTAAGACATACGACACACCAGGTAACCCTGACAAAGGAAAAGACACTAACAGTACTGATACTTTACCGGATCCATCACTGTCCTCCATTATTCTTCCATCGGTTAATCCTCTGTCTGGACCACTTCAGATTGAGAACCCCACATTTGAATCTATCTTACGCCCTCCTAATAGCACTATACGTAAAGCTACCTTTAATCCTATCTCACGTGTTTCCCATAACTACAACATTGTTGAAGATTTGGCTCAAGAACCATGTGCTATGTCTGCGTTAGAAGTTCTATAGCACTGCCCCAATCAACATAGAATTCTCTTGGCTGCTATTGGCACTGTTGATCCTGAGTCATCCAACCATATCAAGCTTAACCTGGAAAATTATGCATCTTGACTCACCCACCAACTTGCTTTTCAAGTTGATGTTGTTGTTCACAATCAACAAATCCACCGAACTATTTTGGATGAGGTAGCCTCAACTTGTGTCATGTATTTAGCGTGTTGTAAAGGTTTAAAATCACTCGCACTTAAAAAATCCCCAATGATGTTACGCACCTTTGATGGGAGAGTTTTTCATCCCCATGGGATTTTACAGTCCTTGCCCATCCAATTGGGTGGAAAAACTGTTATTGTTGATGTCGAGGTGGTCGATGCTCCTCTTGATTACAACTTGTTACTTGGAATAAGTTGGTTTTATGCTATGACTGTTGTTGCCTCATCAGTCTTTCGATGTGTACAATTTCTTCATCAAGGAAAAATTGTCACTGTTGATCAGTTGTATTTCTGCACCTCGCCCTAAGTGTCGTAAAGTGTCATATAAGTGACTCATACACCTTGACACCATGGAATAACCTATGTCACAATCCCTAGTCAATGTGGAGGAGGGATGTATTACATGAAGGCCAAAATACCAAGTACACATGAATTATTATTAATATTCATGGAAAAGATATTGATTAAGTGTGAGAATCAAGTGCACATGAATTATTATTAATATTCATGGAAAAGAAAGTAATTAAGTGTGAGAATCCACCTCACATTTGGTTTCCTAATTTTTAGGGAAGGTGGAGGATCTCATGGATGGTTGAAATATATCCTCCTTAAAATCCTTGAGAGATATTTCCTCCCCAAAATCCTTAAGAGATAGTTTCTCCCTAAATATCTTATAGGTCCCTTTCTTAGTGGATCTGATGAGAGATCCTCTCCATGGTGGTTAAGCCTCCAAAACCTATATAATGAGGGGTTTCCATGGAGGAGGGGGAGAGAGGAGTTTAGAGATACCAAACTTATGATATCATGAGAAGTGGAGGAGAATAATTAGTGAAAGTATTGTCATTTTGATTGTGGATCTTTTGAGCAAGGGTTGGACAAGGAGAGATTGATGAAGATGCTACACTCACATCTATGGTTGTAAGTTTTCTTCATTGTTGTTCTCATTAATACAATCAATGCTTGGCCTGCTTCTTTCAAACTTGTACTTGTTTCATATAAGTTTGTCTACAGTAGATGGATCTATGTTTTAGCTAATCTCAGTAGAGTAGGAATTATTTTGTACTTTTGTTTGTCTTGCAGGACCTACCAAGGAGCTCAAGATCGAAGATCATTCTAGACCTTGCAAGGAAAAACGACGTTCATAAGGTACACACCTTCCTCCTTCTCTTTTGTTCATCAGTTTGATTATATCTAAAAGGAATTCAGTGTCCATGTTAATCACCTTTTGTCTTAGAGTTAAGGGTCTAGCTCTCAAGAGGAGATATACCTGTCTGCAGGGAGATATTCCTAGAATAGTCATCCCTCCACCAGGACAAAGCCACCTATATCTTGGATCAAATCCAAGAGTGGCGTAGACGGAAGAGATTGATCAAAGCATACATTCCTCTAGATTTCCTATTGGAATGGTTTCTTAAGTATTTGTTGGCTTATATTTTGAAGGATGTCTCTACATCCGGGGTAACATCTGAAGAAGAAGCAATTTTTAAATACCAACAGTTAGATCTCATATATGTTGATTCTGGGATGTTATACAAAATTCATCCTGACACACTGAGGTCAAACTATGACCCTAGAAAAAATCTTGGGCCTCATGTCGATGGCATTATAGGCTCCACAAATGTTAAATCTACAGACTTGGTGAAAATCCAGTTGAAAGAGTTGTCTCTAAGATAGTCTGTAGGAGGACATGCTTTTTTTGTGTTCTCCACTCCCACTCAGTCGACAAATGTACATTATGTGTAGTCGTCGACCAATCTGAATGGTCACCAACAACCAAGAAGGAATAAAAATAAAGGACATGGTAAAAATCATAAGGGTGGGAGAAATAATGATAATAAACCCAAGGAAAATGCTAACAATGATAGATTGAAGGTTAATGCTAGTGAGGAAAAGAAAGAGAAGTAGAAGGTGAAATTCACTTGTAAGCTTCATATTGATGATCACCTTACCCACTTGTGCTCCAAACTCGAGGAAGTTGTGGGTCTTTTATCTATATGGTCCGCTATGTTGAATAATCCTTTTCCACATAATCAACAAGTGGCCTCAAGCTCCTCTAATGACAAAAATGTGGTGAGTGGAAATCAAAAACCACCGGTGCAGGGCGATGACCATCTATGCACAAATATTGTCAAGTCTCAGATTAATGTAGCCACTCAGTCTCCTGATTACAGTTCTTCGCAGGTTTTTCCAGTTCTATATTCTCCCCCTCCTCCAAAGACACCTTTACAGATCGAAAATCTAGAGCCCATGCCTTGTATTCTGAAAGGCGTACTTAAACTCTCTACCCACAACCCTAGTGCTAGAGAGGCCCAAAATTACTCTATTATCGAGGATATTGGTCAAAACCCTTATGTGATGTCATCTTTGGAGGTACTCCAGATGCTTCCTTCAAAAATGAATTATTTGTTATCTACGTTAGGAGATCTAGACCCATGTTTCTCTAAGTTTATCAAGTTTGATGTCACGAATGTGAAGCCTCGCTTGTCTTACCATGTGGCCTTTCAAATCCATGTGGATTACTCAAAGTATACCATCAAACGTACTATTATTGATGAAGGTGTTGCAACGTGTGTGATGTCCCTAACCTCTTGGAAATCCATTGGCTCTCCAACCCTCTCTCAATATCTGACCATGTTGACTGATTTTGATGGTCGTTCTTTCCATCCCCACAATATTCTTCCTACCTTTCTGGTCTAGCTAGTTTGGAAGATAGTGGAGGTGGATGTTGAGGTGGCTGGTGTCTCACTTGACTATAACTTATTACTAGGGTGTAACTAGAGTTATGCTATGACTGCACTCGTATCATATTTTTTCAATATTTTATGTTTTCCTCATGAAGGTAAAATCATAACGATTGATCAATTATCCTTTGTGCATGCTAGTCCCAATGCATCGGTTGGACCTTCCATCCCCATGATCGATAATTCTCAGCCGGTAACTGAGGATATTGGTGTCAGAATGTATTCCTCCCTTATGGGTAGATTTATTTCATGGAATCAATTCATCATATATATGCCATGTCTAGTAGGTCCTCTTCGTCAATAAGGCTTGTTCCTTTCCGAACTTCATATTTTAACGATCCTTGGACCCTACCTTCCCTGAACTTGTCTGGTGAAGGTTAGTCACATATTGGAATGTCGATGCTACTGTCAACGACAGAGATAGCGTATCAAGTTGTTCTCGACTCTATTGGCGACCCAGATCTTTCCCCCTTGTAGATGAATGAGGATGATCCTATTCTTTGGCCCATATGGGCCACTTCATCGTCTTGATTGCATGATTTCCTCGATGATACTTTACCTTCATATGAAGCGATATTAGAGGCCATGAATGGTTTTGATAGGCCATGGGATGATATGCATCATCTCGCTTACTTCCTCCCAGATCTTGCTAGGATTGATCAAGATTATTTTAGATCTAGCTTGAGTGAGATAGTTGGTCATGCCGTAGTTTCACTTGATATGCACAAAATTTATGTCGAAGGAAACATGGCAAGTATTTATTCTACCGTCACAATTGATATCTCTTGTATTCTTGGTAAACTTGAAAATGTATATATCGGTGTGGATTGTTTACCTAAATAAATTTGTATCTACATCGATCAATTCAAGGAATTTTGTGATGTATTTGCTTGGTCATATGAAGAGATGTCAGGAATTGACCCTCTCATTGTCGAATGTGAGACTAAAACCTACCCGGATGCTAAACCTATTTGACAACAAATTAGAGCTGTAATCCTAGGAAGGCCCCTACTATTAAGGTAGAGGTGAAGAAACTACTTAATGCAAGTTTTATCTACCCAGTTCCCTTGACTGAATAGGTATCCAATCCCATTCCCATGAATAAGAATCAAGGAACCATCTGTGTGTGTATGGATTTTAGAGACCTAAATAAGGCTTGTCCTAACGACAACTTCCTGACACCTTTCATTGATCAGATTATCTATGAGTGTGCGTGAAGCGAGGTTTTTTCTTTTATGGGTAAATTTTCAGAATACAACCAAATTCATATTAAACCTGAGGATCAACATAAGATGACATTTATTTTTCCTTGGGGTACTTTCACATACTGAAAAAATTCCTTTTGGCCTTAAAAATGCAGGAGAAACCTCCCAACAAGCCATGACCTTCAATTTTCACGATCTCAAGCATATAGTCGAAGCCTACCTGGATGATCTCGCTACTCACTATCGCAAGAGAGTGGATCAGTCTACCCACCTTTGGCTAGTTTTTGAAATATGTCGTTATTATCACATTCGTTTGAACCCTCATAAGTGCATTTTTTCATTGTTTTGGGTCATATTTTAGGATTCTTAGTCTCTGATATTGGCATCATGGTGGATCCTTTAAAGGTTGAGGAAATATTTTGATTTCCTCCCCCGTGCAATATTCATCAACTTCAAGGTTTACAGGGTAAATCTAACTTCTTATGTCAATTTATAGTAAACTATGCCAATATTACTAAGGGTTGCATGTGTCTCTTGAATAAGGACACTCTGTTTATATTGGATAAGAGAGCCCAAGAATCCTTCTATGCTCTTAATAAATCCTTGGTATCGATGCTTCTGTTGAAGCCTCTGAACTACAGTAGAGATTACTTACTTTATATCACTGTGTCCGAAGGGACGGTTGGTATGGTTTTAGTTCAGGAGGATGATGACCTCCATGAGCACATCATTTACTATCTTAGTCAAAACTTTGTCGACCCTGAACTCAAGTACTCGCATGTTCATAAGATAGCCTTTTTTGTTGTACACGTGGTTCAAAGATTATGACACTATATATGGATTTGCAAAACTATCGTAGTTTTTGATGTCAACCTATTTCAATACATCCTTACTAGGCGTATCAGAGGGGAAAAATATAATAAATGGATTGTCATCTTGCAAGAGTTTGATCTCGATTTTTCTTCAGAAAAATCCAAGAAATCGCTATTTTTTGGTGAGTTAATATTGGACTTCCCTCAGCTAAATGAGGATGTTATTCATGTTGATTCATTTTCGGATGAACACATTTTCCTTGTCTCATCTTCAGACCCCTGGTATGGAGACATTTTTATCTATCTTCAAACCTTGAATTTCTCTTAACATATTTCGAGAGACGATCGATAGCGCATATGATATCAAGATAAGAACTACCTTATTGTCAGTGACACTTTGTATCATTGAGGTATAGATAGTCTCATGTGCCATTGTCTGACTCATGAGGAGGCTGAGTCTGTTCTTAATGATTGTCACAGTGGGGCTTACGGTGGTCATGTATCCGGGCTTTCAACAATGCAGAGGATATTGCGAGCCGATTATTTTTCGTCATCTATTTTTAAATATTGTGTCAGAGAAGTCAAGAAGTGTCACCCTTTCCATATTTTCACTCGGAATATGCACTTGCATTCAGTACCTCTTCACCCAGTCATCACCGTCGGTCCCTTCACCAAGTGGGGGGTTGATTTTGTGGATTTCAACCCAACTTCGGTTGGGGGGAATCATCATATTATCATGGTCGTAAACTACTTTACTAAGTGGGCCAAGTCCATGCCTGCAATTAAATCTGATGGTAAAGCTACAACATTTTTTCATTTTCAATAAAATTATTGCCCGATTTGGAATACCGAGTGAGATTTTCATTGATCATGGTAGTCACTTTTAGAAACAAATGATGAAATAATTAGCATCGAAACTAGGATTTAAACATGGTCATTATTCCCCTTACTATCCCCAGGAAAATGGACAAGTAGAGGCCATGAACAAGACTCTCAAGACCATTTTTCATAAAGCTGTCATCCAAAGAAATTTTGACTTGCATCTCATGCTTTACCCTGTGCTTTGGGCATACCGAACCTTAGTTAAGACATCCACTGGTTTTTCTCCTTTTTAGTTAGTACATGATGTGGAGTGAATTCTTCCTATTGAATTTGAAATCCCTTCTCTTAGACTGGTCGTTAATCTCCTATATGACACTTATGATCTCGAAGAACATCTCGTACACTTAGAGAGTCTAGATGAGCAGCGTCGAGATGCCTATAGAACTATCAAAGTGAATAAACGATGTGTCAAGGTCTAGTATGATAAGTTTGTTTGTCCCCGGTAGTATGTTGAGGGTGACTTGGTCCTCTTATAAGACCAAGCCAAAGAACCATTGGGGGTAGGAAATTTCAACCCCATGTGGCACAGTCCTTAGATCGTGCGATGTGTCTTAGAAAAAGGAGCCTAGGAATTAGGAGATTATGAAGGGAATATGTTGGCTGAGCCCAAAAATGGGCTCTACTTGAAAATATATTACACTTGAGCCCCCAAGCTTGGGTGTAACTCTATGTATAGTAGTGTATCTTAGTGTATAAATCTTTTCCCTTTTGTCACCAGCGTGCTTATCAAGTTTTCCCTTGGTTGGAATATGTCAACAGAGTCTTTAGTTTACCTAGTATTTGCAGATGGTGCCAGTTGTCATACATGGAAATTGGCTTCCACCGCTTGGGTTGTTTACTCACCCAAGGGTCAACTGGTGTCTTCAGGTGGCGTTTTTCTAGGGCCATCAATGAATAATGTGGTTGAATATAGCATCTTTATATATCTTTTACGCGATTTCATTTCATACGATATTTTTTATTTAGAAGTTCTCTTGGACTCCCAGTTAGTATTATGTCAGTTGAATGACAATTATTATGTGGGATACCCTACTCTACTCCAACGATTCCTACAGGTATGAATTTTGGAACGACATTTTGATTTTATTACTTATAATCACATACCTAGAAATTCTAATTATGTATCTGATGAATTTGATAATTATGTTTTAGATTTCCATTTGTCACATAACTAAAGTAAACAAAACATATTCACCAATGTACACATTGTAATATAAGTAAATCCAAAGAACAATGTTTTATATATTTCATTTCTCCAAAAAATAATGGTGTTATAGTACAAAATTGGGGCTCAGACCCTCAAAATACATATACAGTCGATCGATACAATAACCATGACATATATACCTATGGAATTGGATGTGTGTCATGATAACATACTACGGAATTTGAGAAATGTCGGAAGAGTCACACCCACGGAAGGGGCACACCCACCACATGTCATTGCATTGCCTCTGGCAGATCCTCTACCTGAACCATGAGTATTATGTGCATCAAACAATATAGGGTTCCCTTCACATTTTGAAGGACTCTCTCTGCATATCCTCCTACCAGCTCATCCCCCCAGTTCCTCTGCTAGTGGCGTGGGAATCCATCCGGCAATTGCAAACCTATGTCTACACAAACAAAGATTTTTGTTAAAATACTTGAAACCATCCAAAAACATTTGTGCTTTTTTAATTCTCTTTAAAAAACACAAAAAAATGTCTCGATAGGCAGAACCTGGTGGAAATGGCATGTCTAGTTCTCCTCCAAAGTAGATCCCTTCATAAGGGTAGTCCTCCAGGGCTATCACCTGTTGACGCCAGCAGAATAAGAAATCATCGTTGTAGGGGGTCGGTTCCCTACCATCTCCCAACCACCTCATCACCTTGGTCCACCATGACACAGCTGTATCGAGTGGTTTATGTGGAGTGATATCGACTCTAGTGCTTAATGCTGGAACCAGCTCGAAGAAAAAAATACACAAGATAGATGTGAACTTGAAGTTCCTCTTCCTACCATGTTTGCAGTATCTCAATTGGATCTTCATGATATCTAGTAGTGAGGTGCACCAATCATATATTGTGGGTCGTAATCACTCAATGGAGTAGAACATCAGTGTCCTTCATGCCTAATGCAACTAGGCCAACCCCATGATCTGTGGCAGAGTGAGAATGACGATATTTAAACTTAGGTTTTTGATCGCCCTAATAGGGAGTTAGCTCCCTACCTTTTATGTTCCTGCAACATAATGAGTGGTCATGTAGTCCTCTATGTTCATGACACTCCCAACTCCCCTGGTTTTGAGGTTCACCAACTCACTCGGAGGAGAAAACCCTGTAAGAAATTATATATCCTTGACTTCAATTCTCAATGGTTTCTCATCAAGGTTGAAGGCCTTTGAATCTAGATCCAAAAAGTTCACCAACATTTGGAGTAGCCTCACTTGAGCCCTCATCCCTTTGAGATCTGAAAAATTATAAATCTTTCATCCTTTTAATGTTAATTGGGCCCCTAGATATCTTTCCACTACAACATCAACTTCATCTGCTCTCTTTCTCTCCATTCATCTCGAATTACATTACCATGCTCTCTTTCTCTCCATTCATCTCGAATTACATTACACACCTTCGTCAGTTCATGCTCTAGGATCTTATTGAATACTTCCATTGTTCCATTTTCTTGAGGATGATATGGTGTGATATTTTGATGATGAATCTGGAACTCCTCTGTCCAAGTTGCAATCATCTTATACACAAAATGAGTTCCCTAATGAATCATAATAATTCTCGGGCACCCAAATCTTGTCACAACATTTTCAAAAAACAATTGTGCAGCTATCTCCACACTTCAATCTCTGACTGGTTCCACTTCATCCCATCTAGTCAAGTAAAATGTCATAGTAATGAAGTATTTGTCTCCTGACCTCTTTGCTGGTGGATTAATTGGTCCAAAAAAATCAATGCCCCATTTATCAAAATACTGTAATGTCACTTGTGGTACTAGCAACATCTCATATCTCCTGGAAGCATTTCCAATTCTTTGACAAACATCACAAGTCTTACAAAATTACTTAGCGTCCTTATGAAGGGTAGGCCACCACAACCCTATGTGAAAAATATTCATAGTTTTTTATTTTCCTATGTATTGTCCTTCTGCAACCTCTTCATGTGCCTATGAAAATATCATGTGTATTTCATGTTATATTACACATCGTTGCAGAATACCAGTTGTGGCTAACTTGTACAAATTTCCTGCTATAAGTTGATAGTCTTCTTCCTTCACTACTAACTTGTTCTTATGTGCAACTATAAAATCAGGTAGGGTTACTCTTGTATTCAAGAAATGAACTATGTCTTCAAAATAATCATCAATCATTTGTATTGTAAATAAGTGTCTATCCGGTAAACTATCATCCAAGTTTCCTACATCTTCCCCTGATAGTATGCGTGATAAGTGATCAGGTCCTGAATTAAATTTATTGGGTTTCACAATTACCTCAAAGTCATATTCCTGAAACAACAATATTCATCTGCATATTCTCCCCCCCAACAATATCTTATTGACCAAATATCTTAGCACAAAATGGTCTATGTACATCTTAAAGTGTGATCCCATCAAGTAATGTCTAAACGTTTGCACTGCATACACCATTTCTAATCCTTCACATTCTGTAGTAGTATAGTTTTGTTCTATATTTGACAACTTCCTTCTTGAAAGTGAAATAATATCATCTATATCTCCTTTTGTAGGTTGAGCTAACACTACGCCTAAAGCTACATATGATATGTCCATGTGAACATGAAACTCCTTCCAATCTAGAAATATCAAAATTGGTGCAGTAACCAATTTCTTCTTAAGAGTATCTAAACCTTTATGACATTCCTCATTCCATGAAATTTTTTTCTCCTTCTTTAGAATTTTTTCCATCAGGGTTGTCATCTCTACATATCCTCTAATGAAATTCTTCTAGTACCTACTATGACCCAAAATTGTTCATGATTGTCGCACTCAAGTCGACGGTGGTAAATCAACAATCACAGTAATCTTCGTGGGATCCACCAATAGTCCTTTCTTACACACTACATGGCCCAGTAAGATACTAAACGATACACATAAAATGCATTTCTTCATATTCAAGTATATTTGAAGCTACCTACACCTATCCAACATCAAGAAAAAAATATCAATATAATATTTCAAAAGGATAAACGCCATCCAATTAGCTAAGTATACTTCTAAGAACTTATGGATGAATTATTTAAATGTTGCTACAACCACCCTAAATAATACGACTAATGCATTGTTTAATCCAAAAGGAAACAATGTGTACTAATAACATCCCCATTCTGTCGCAAATATAGTCTTATATCTATCTTCCTATGTAATCTGTATCTGATGATACCCTAGAAATCCATCAGTGAATGAATAAGCTTCCTATCCTACTACATTATCCAAAACTTCATCTATAAATGGTATAGTAAATGGATCATGTAAGTAGGAATCATTTAATTTCCTCATATCTAGACAAATTTTCATCCCTCTTGTCTTCTTATCTTGAACCACCATTGGACTAATCCACTATGATTCTACGAAAGGTTCAATAATTCTAGCTTCCAACATCATGTCTATCTCTTATTTTACCTTTTTCTTATACATAGGGTTGAATTTGTATGGAATCTGCTTCAATGACTTAGCATATGGATTCAAGGGGATATTCATCTCTCCTAAATCCCCAATAACCCATTTCATCTCTGAAAAAGTGGTCAGAAATAGGTCTTGATACTTGCACAGTAAATCCACTACCTTTTCAACAGTTTCATCATTCCAATAGCCCCCTATGTTCACAAATTTGGGCTTATATTCTGTACCAATATTTACTTTGTGCATTCTCAATGGCTTCATATATATTGTCAATTCAAGATGTAGTCCTTCTACTATGCGTTCTCCTTCAGTTTTTGGTATTTTCACATTTCTAAGATCTTTTTCCTCCTCTTGTTCTTCTTCAGCAACATTATAACAGTGAAAATATATTCAATTATCGCAGAAGTTCTATGCATTCTACATACAATTACTAGTTCTATCGATTATTTTTATGTAAAAATATTATTCTTGATGACCTGCAAACTTGATTCAATCAAAGGAGCATCATATTGAAAACTAAAAGTTACCTTAAAAATTCGATTCAATTCTTCCCATTCTATAGTTTCTCTGTGCACTTCCAGTTCTAAGTACCAATTCTTAGGGATTGTGTCCATTCTTGATTAGGTACTTTATTCCATGTCGCAATACATTGTGTAACATGCTCCATCAAACAACTCAATCCTATATACTTCTTCATAGTATATTCATTCTTTGTCCTAAAATTGACTTGTAATAGCCTTCTACACTACTCCCAATCTCTTATTCAATCCTTATGTGAAACCTACCATCTTGATGTGTTGCTTTCAATGAGATGTCTAAAGCTAATAATATGTACTAATTTGATATTTTCAATTCAAATTCTCTTAAAAAATAAGCTACATCGAGTATTCCATCATACCTCGAAGGATCATATACCTCATCTCTAATCCATTGCAATGTGTGGATAATCCGAGCACATTTCCTTGTGGACACTTCATGCAATCTCTATTGCCAATTCTCTAAATCTTCTTCTGAATCTGACGCACATGAACTAATACTTCTCCAACTATGTACACCATCAGTTGTAGGATTCACATAATTGTCCATTTGCATGGTCATATTGTTATACTAAGATTTACCTCTCCCCATGAAACTTGCTTAGAAGGCCTTTTACATTTCCCTATGCAGACTTGAATTCCCTTTTTTGTAATTCTGAGAGCTAAAAATTGTATTTTTCCACATATGTGTGCCCTAATAGCTATACAACATGCGCATATGTAGGTTGCACCATTACAGCCCACGTACATTGGGTTTTGTGCCCAAAATAAAAAAATGGCATCGGGTTTCCATGTCACATCATGAGATCCATGATCCTTGATTTTCCATATATTGGAAGCGTTCTGAATCAGACCTTCAGTTCCATTTGAAGGCTATAAATCAACCATCTCCAAGTTGTGTAAAGAAGAGAAGAATTCAACTTTGAGAGAAAATTTACTCTAGAGAAATTATTCACTTCATATTGAGTCTACATCCCTTTGTCCTTTTAAGTCTGAACACATTGTTCATCCCCCAAGATCCTCCCTCTTTGATGGAGAACCTCATTATATCTCTTATATGAGCTTGCCTTTGGTGAAGGATTCAAGTGGTGGAGGCCTAGCTGGAAGGGACTTAGTTTCTTAGTTCTGAGACGTGCTGACATGAAAGCTTGTCATTCATACACTTCTATTGATCATATTTTAATAGAAATACTCTTCTCTCATCCAATTAATGTCTTGAAAATATTTGAATTGTTATTCCATGGGAATATTTGTTATGGATATTGATGGATTATGTTATTATATGTGCTAACTGTATATATTATCACCATATGCTTTCATATCTTGGTTGTTGATGACAAGTTGAAGGTGTATAGATTTGGGTCGAGTGCTCAACGGTGGTCTTCTTCGAACATCCGAATGAGGTAGGTTGTTTATATTATCTTGTTAGCATCTTTGTTTATATAGCATACCTGAGACTAGAGTTGATTTCTACAATCATTCCATCTGATGTGGTTTACCCCATGCCATAGAGTGACTTTCCTTGTAACATAATTGGAGACAATACTGGGGAATCGATTTTATTTTTTGGGTTTGGAGTGTTTTTCTCCTTTGATTTCTCTCAGTTAGCTTGAGTTTTCTAGTCATCTAATTTATTGACAACCTATTTTCATTTTGAGTCTTGGTTTCTTGGCCTTATCCTTAACCTAGTAATGTTTCAATACATATACATGGGTTTTCCCTTGAAAGACGTGTACATACATTAGTTGTCATTCTATAGGGTGCGTACATCATCCTTGTTTGCTTAATTTATGAGTTTAGTGTTTGTTGGGTATTTTTTTATGGTTGTTGAGTCTTCTTGGGTCTCTATCATGACTGTTAAGTGCCTGCAGAGTGATGGGAAACCTTTCTTTAGTTGAATTTTCAGGCGGTTTTTCTTTCTCATCATCGTTTTTTATTGGTTGTCCTTGCATATTGGGTTGGGTGTTTGGTTCTTGGTATCCTTCTTGGTTTGTATCTTTTTGCTTACAGTAGGGTTTATATATCAAGTTGTTGTTTATTCCTTGCATTTTCATCTCCTTTATATTGAAAATACAAAAAATAATACATTTTTCATTATGGCATTTGATCTTTTGGGTTCTTATAATTGATCTTGATACATGTATGGAAAGATTGCATCTTATTGTAAATTGCAAAGTTGAATTGAAAGTTGCATTTTTGAAGAGCTTATCATTTATTGAGAATTGAAGTTAAGAATTTGCATTATATTCATATTCATTTATTTTACTTGTTTATTCATAACATCATCAGTTTCACAACCACATATTTTGAGTAAAATAATACACTACAAGTAACGCTGATAAATTTAA
>SNQJ01S0214236.1:0-15667 GCA_010110895.2 Picea sitchensis | reverse complement strand
TTCAAGCTAACTTCAAGGAGAAGATCATGGATAGAATATCTTATCTAAGATATTTGTGGAGGATTTGAAGGGATAGGTTGAGAGAAAAGTGGATCTATAATTATGAGTTTGTTATCTTTATTCATGTGTAAATAAGTGGGTTCTCTCCTCATTTGGGAGGAGGCCTCTCTCTAGAATAGAGAATAGAAGAATAGAGTGATTGAGCTTTGATTCATAGTATTGTAGTTTTGAGATAGTGATTTTCATTATTTGTCATGTATTGGATTATTTTAATGCAAGATTTTACTATCTCATAGTGGTTTGTCGTTTACCTTTTTGTCGTGTGTTGTTATAGATGTTTTTAAAATGCTTTCATTAGATTTAATTTATGCACTTTCATGTTTTCATAGATTAATTCTAGATTTCATGCTTTTGTAGTTAGATTAAGTTTTTGCTTTCATAGTTAGATGATGTCTCATTTAATTTCGTAGATTCAGTTTTAGTCTCAAGTTTATGTAGCATTAGGATAGTTTCCTTTCATAGATTAGTTGTTAATTTTCATTCTTTCTTGATTTAGTTTACTTTCAATAAGATTTCATGTGCTTTCATAGATAGGTTTACTTTCATATAGTTTTACATTTTTCTTAAATTTAGTTTAGATCATTTTGTGCTTTCTTAGATTTAGATTCAACGACAGTAGTTTAACATGTTTCTTTTCAATCATTAGCATAGATTAGAAATCCTCTTACCCTACATATACTTTGCGTACATCTCATAATATTACGACTCCGGATTGATAATTTATGTCGCAATTACTATCATATGATTCGCGGAAAGGAATGGACCTCCCAGTCGAGACGGGCCTACTGGACATGGCATAAACTTGATGGTTTAGTGCCGAGAAGTTGAAAGTACCCATAAGGGAAGAATACATTCCGACACTAATATTATCAGTTGCTAGCTGAGAATTGTCGATCATAGGGATCGATTGTCCAAGAGATGCATTAGGACTAGAGCACGCAAAGGATAAATGATCGATCATCACAATATTCCCTTAATGATGAAAACAAAGGATACAGAAGAAGGACAACATGATGAAGATCATAACATAAGTCCAATTGCGACCTAGTAACAGGATATAATCAAGAGGCACATCAACTACATCTACCTCCAACTCTACCATCTTTCCACCTAACTGGACCGGAGAGGTGGGGAGAATACCGTGAGGGCAGAAGAAATGGCCGTCAAAAGCAGTCAACATGTTCGATGACTTGGAAAGGGTCGAAGAACCAAGAGCTTTCCAACAGGCTAGGGACATCACACACGTAGAAGAACCTTCATCAACAACCGCACGTTTGATGGTATACTTTGAATACTCCACATGGATTTGGAAAGCCACATGGTAAGGAAAGAGAGGCTTAACATCTGTGACGTCAAACTTGATAACCTTTGAGCCACTAGGTTCTAGAGAACCTAGAGCAGAGAGTAAGGCATTCCTCTATGAAGGACACGTATGGAGTACCTCTAAAGATGAAATTGCACAAGGGGTTTTTCCCAGGTCCTCAACAATAGAGTAGTTATGGGTGGCTCTAGCATTTGGATTATGGGTAGAGTGCTTGAGTACTCCTTTCGTAATATGAGGTATTGACTCTAGTTTCTCAATATGTAAAGTCATCTCCAGAGGAGGAGGAGATTCTAGAATAGGATTAGTTTGTTTAGAACTATAGTCTCGAGATAGAGTGGCTACATCAATTTTCACATCGACCATATTGATACATAAACAATCGCCATATTGTGACTACTGGTTTTGACCTTCACCATCTAAATTTTTAGCATTTGAGGAGATCGAGGCTAAATGTTGATTATTTGGGAATGGATTCGTCAGCACGATGGGCGATTAAGCTAAAATCCTCGTATCTTCTGCAAGTTTGGGGCACAAATGGGTAAGGTGATCATCTGTGCAAAGCTTATAGGGAAACTTCACCTTACATTTTTCTCATTTCCCTCTCCATCATTATTACCCGTCTTCTCATTATTATTATTGTCCTTGGGTTTATTACCATTTTTCCCACCCTTATGATTATTGTGTCCTTTATTCTTATTCCCTCCTAGTTGTTGGTTACCATTCAGGTTGGTCAACGATTGCAGGAAGTGTACATCTGTTGATTGAGTAGGATTGGAAGACACATACGAGGCTAGTCCTCCTGTAGACTGGCCTAGACATTACTCTTTCAACCGGTTTGTCACTGAGTCTGCGGACTTTACATTGGCGGAACCTACAACTCCATCGGCATGAGGTCTGAGCTTTTTCCTAGGGTCTTAAGTAGACCACGGTGCGTCAGGAAGAAGATGGTATAACATCCCAAACTAAGCATAAATCAAATCTAATTTTTGGGCCCTAAAGATTGCTTCCTCCTCGGTGGTAACTCCAGAAGTAGCAACTTCCTTCATGATAGGAGCATACAAAGACTTAAGAAACCATTCTAAAAGAAAGGCCAGGGGTATAGGGGTCTTAATCAACCTCTTCCATCTATGCTACTCCTGGATATGGTCTGAGATATGAGTGGTGATATCCTGGTGTAAAGTTGACAAAAATTCTAAGCCAACATCATAACAAATGGGCAACTGGAAGTGGTTAAGAAAGACCATTACCAACTAACTAAAAGTCACATATGCCCCCTTGGGTAGCTCAATATACCATTTCACAGCAACTTCGATGAGGGTGCATTGAAATAATCTCAAATGAATATAGTTGTCATTAATGGATTTTGATGAGCACCAAAGGTGAAAGGTAGTGATGTGATCACCAGGATCCTCTCCATTCTTACCCTTGAAATTTTGGATGTACGAAAGAAGTTTGGTGGGGACTGGGGGCCATGCAGGATTGTGACTCATAGGTTCATTCATTAACTTAGCCAAATCTAGCAGATTAAGCGTGGCCAGAAAAGGGAGAGGGGGTTGTGACGTCTGGCCCCATCCTCCTGGGAAAGATTGCGCTTTTGGATTCAGAGGCCATCTAGGGTTCTCGTAAGCACCATGGACCTGTCCGAAATTATAAGGCCCTCCTACGGGATGATTCATAAAAGGTTGGTTGGGCATCATTCCAGATGGAATGTTATGTTGAGGGTTATAGAAATTTCCCCAGCAAGATTAAATCCGGGTTGGGGGTTGCCCAAAGAGTGAAACTGACCTCCCCCAGGTTGGAAACCGGAGTATAGAGGTGGATTCGTCATGCCAAATGTATTGTTCGGAATCTGTGCCAAGGAGGTAGGATTGTAAGAAGGAACTTGAGTCGAAGCTTGTCCGTCAGGTTGACTATTCCACCCAGAAGTAGGAGGATTGGACCCAGGGTTAAAATTAGGCATACCTCCCATATTAGGAGTCATTTGAGGGATTTGAGATCCACCAAATGAAAAAGGAGTGTAGGGAGGTGTACTTCCCCCAAGCCCAATTCTAGCATTAGGGCCAACAGTTGGGATGGAGTTCGAAAACTACGAAGTGAAGTTAGGCATACCATAAGAAAATGGACTAGAAGCCATAGGGATGGACTAAACATTATAGACCTATGAGTGGCCAAGAGACCCAAAGGGGTTTGAGGCGGTAGCTTGATCATTAACTATAGGCTGATCCATAATAATAATAGGTACCTCCGGCACTATGACCACAGAGTTTGCAAGAGTCAAAGGTGTGTCATTAACTATAGTGGGTATGGGAGTTGAAGGGCTCCCAGAATTTTGAAGAAAAGATTCAGTACTCATCCTTGTAGAATCATAAATCTGAAGGGTGGATGTGTGTGTACCACATATAATAACTCTATGCATTTTAGAAGGCAAGGACACAAAATCCGGTGGTAACTGTAACAAGCAACGGGACCGACGGGGCAGCTGGTCCAACTCCACAATGACTTAAGACTCTAAAGATAAAAAATATATCCTAAGGCCAACTAGTAAGCAAAGAGCACACCAAAAGTCAAACGGCCAATATGCATGCAAATGGGGTAAAGTGGTTGTGTGGCCTCCCTCCCTAAAGAAGGAATGTCTCGCCCAAGAGGGGCCTGAGACTCCCCGCTAAAGATCGGAGGTAACATAATCAGTTATAGGGGCCCTCATGGGATTAACAACCAATCGGTCAGATCCCCTCGGAGAGATAATCCTCCATAAAGGTTGTGTGTTTTCCGACCCCTATCTGACCCAAGGTACTTGCAGAATAACCCATGCTAGTAACCTATGAGATACCTAAGTCAAGCAACTAATAAACCACTATATAACTGATGCACAGGCGAGCAGTCGTAAGTCTGGATCACCGTATGGGAAGGTTAGCAAAGCCTGAAACCTTTAAATAACCACCTCTCATGGAGGTATGGGCACTATCAAGATCCCCCAATATGAATAAATCCACAGAAATATCTTTGACGCTAGGCACGTATTAGGGGGATATCCCTTCAACCAAATTCGCGTGACCTCGTGATTAACTCTAGTGTGAGCGGAGCCTCTTGATCTTACCAATTATACAATGGAATTCTCAACTCCCTTTCTCAGACACATATGTTGATTCAATTGCCTTGGAGAAGTTTACTCACAAAATCCTATTCCAAGGCACTAAATCCTAGGCTAGTTTGTGCACCCTAAAAAATAAAATTGTTACTAATAAATTTTAAATTATAGCGTTGATTTTATGGCCGTGATTACTCAAAAAGGTATGGTGATGAAAATCATGGTGTTATGACTCTGCAAGAAAGTAAATATGAAAATAATGCAAAGTCCTAACTTTAATTTTTAATGTATGATATTCTCCTAAAAGTGATGCAATTTCAAATTTAACTCTGCAATTCAAAAGAAAAAATGCAATCTTTCACTATATGCACTAAGCTAATGATAAAAACTCAAAAGACAAAAAATTCCAAGCAATGAAAATGCCTATTTTTTTGTATTTTCAATATATCGAAACTGAAAATGCATGGATTGAAAAGTAACTTGATATAAAGCACTACTGTGTATAAAGGAGAGATAACTCAAGTAGGATATCAAGCAATGAAACACCCAGCGCAATGTACAAGGACAATAAAAATGAAACGATAAAGAGAAAAATTCGCCCAAAAATTCAACCAAAAGAGGGTTTCTTTTCATCCCACAAGTACTCAACAGGCACTACAGAGACTTAAGAAGGCTCAGCAAGCATCAAATCCCACCCAACAAACACCACACCAAGAAAATAGACAAGGAGAAAAAGGTGTACGTGACTATTTGGGCCAACATAGCGTATATACGCAACTTATAGTGAGACAGCATGCGTGTATACGTGACTGTCAAGCAAAAAGGCACATATATGCTTTGAAACAAGGCCAGACAAGGGAGAAAGGTTGAAAACTCAGACCCAGAGTGAACAAGAGCTGTCAAGCAATGTTACGACAAGAACCACAATAGAAATGAGAGCAATCTAAGGAGAAAACTACTTCAAACCCTAATAAAGAAGATTCAACCCCAGGATGGTTGCCAATTATGTTACGAGGAAAATCTCTTTATGGCTAAGGTGAACCACAACAAGCAGGTATGACTATATAAATTGACTCAAATCCAGCATATGCTATATAAACTAATGTGCAAGAGAGGTAATAAAGAGGCCTACCTCATCCAAACATTTGATGATGTCCACCGTTGAGCATTTCAACCCAAAGCTTTATACCTGCAACAAGTTCTCAAAAAACAAGTAGAGCAAGCATATAGTGATAATATAACAGGTTAGCACATTAGATAGCATAATCCATTAATATACAAAACAAACATGCCCATGGATCATAATACATATATTTGCAAGATATCAATTGGACGGGAAAGGAGTATTTCTATTAATAAATGATCAATAGAAGTGAAAATATTACAGAGTTATGTGTCGACACGGTTCAAAACCAAGAAACTGAGTTCCTTCTAACTGGGCCTCCACCACTTCAATCCTCCACCAAAGGCAATCTCATATAAGGGAGATAAAGAGGTTCTCCATCAATAAGGGAAGAGCTTGGGGGTTGAACACTGTGTTCAGACTTAAAGGACAAAGGGATGCAGACTCAATATGAAGTAAATAATTTCTTCATAGTAACTTTGCTCTCAAAATTGAATTATCTCTTTTTCCATAGCTCAGAATTGGCTTCTTTATAGCCTTCAAAATGCAATTGAAGGGCCGAGTCAGAACGTTTCCAGTATATGGAAGGCCAAGGATCAAAAATATCCTATCATGACATGGAAACCTGACATTTAATTTTGATTTTCTGGCACAAATCCCAATGTACGTGGGTTGTAGTGGAGCAGCCAGCATATACGCTTGTTGTATAGTTTGCAAGGTGCATATAAGTGGGAAAATATTTATTTTTGTCTCTGGATTTATCCATCAGGAAAAGTAAGTCTACATGGGGGAATGGAATAACGCCCTCTCTGCAAGATTGCATAGGGTGAGGAAAATCTTTCTTTAACAACCTTGTCCAGATGTTCAATGAAGTCCACCGTTGAGCACTTCGACCCAAAGCTATATACCTGCAACAAGCTCTCAACAAACAAGCAAAGCAAGCATATGGTGATAATATAAAAAGGTTAGCACATTAGATAGCATAATCCATTAATAAACATGACAAATACACCCATGGAATAATAATTCAATATATTTGCAAGATATCAATTAGACGTGAAAAGAGTATTTCTATTAATAAATGATCAATGTAATTGAAAATGTTATAGACTTCCGTGTCGACACAGTTCAAAACCGAGAAACTAAGTTCCTTCCAGCTGGGCCTCCACCACTTCAATCCTCCACCAAAGGCAAGTTTATAAGAGATAAACAATAAGGTTCTCAATCAGTAAGGGAATAGCTTGGGGGCTAAACACTATGTTTAGACTTAAAGGACAAAGGGATGCAAACTCAATATGAAGTAAATAATTTCTCCAGAGTAACTTTGCTCTCAAAGTTGAATTATTTCTCCTTTTTCATGGCTCAGAATTGGCACATTTATAGCCTTCAAAATGGAACTGAAGGGCCGAGTCGGAAAGTTTCCAATATATGGAAGGCCAAGGATCAGATATCTCCTATCGTGACATGGAAACCCAACATTTAAGTTTCATTTTCTGGCACAAATCCCGATGTACGTAGGTTGTAGTGGAGAAGCATGCGTATACGCATGTTGTATAGTGTGCAAGATGTGTACATGTGGAAAAATATTTATTTTTGGCTCTGGATTTTATAAACAAGGAAGATAAGTCTACATGGGGAAATGGAATAAGGCCCTCTATGCAAGATTTCATAGGGTGAGGCAAATCTTTCTATAACAGAATGGAAGGAAACAATGATTAATGAATATGATTCAGTACTTGCAAATGGGACCTGGAACTTAATTGATTGTCCACATGATGTTAATCCCATTAGTTGTAAATCGGTTTATCGAGTAAATTACAAGCCAAGTGGTAAAATTGACAAGTACAAAGCAAGACTTTTTGCTAAAGGTTTTTCTCAACAAGAAGGAATTGATTATGAAGAAACTTTTTCACCCACAACTAAATGGAATACTATCAAAATGGGTATCAATTTGGCTGCACATAATGGTTGGAAATTACATCAAATGGATGTCAAAACACCTTCCTGAATGGCGATCTAAAGGAAGATATTTTCATGACTCAACCACAAGGATTTGAAATAGAAAGACAAGAACATAAAGTTTCCAAACTTGTGAAGGCTTTATATGGCTTGAAACAACCTCCTCGAGCTTGGTATGCAAAAATGGATGATTACCTACGAAAGGTGGGTTTTCAACAAAGTGAATCATATGATACATTGTATTTTCGAATGCAAGATAAGCACATGGTGATACTTGTACTCTATGTTGATGACTTAATCATAACAAGAAATAATGAAGCTCAGATCAAACAAGTTAATGAAGAACTTAAAGTGGGGTTCAAAATGACTGATTTAGGGACACTTCATTATTATCTTGGAGTTGAAGTATCTCAACATCCTAATCAAATATTCCTTATTCAAACTAAGTATGCCACTGAATTGTTAAAAAAAATTGGCATGGAAGATTATAAACCTTCTCTTACCTCCATGGAGAAGAAATTGAAACTTTCAAAATTTGAAGGGGGGGAATTGGTAAATAGTACAAGGTACAGGAAATTGGTTGGAATTCTCATTTATTTGACAAATACTCGACTAGATTTTTCATGTTCAGTTAGTATACTTTCAAGGTTTATGCAGGAACCAAGGGAAAGTCACTAGAATTCAGCAAAAAGGGTACTGAGATACATTCAAGGTACAAAACATTTTGGTCTTCTCTACAAAAGAAACAAAAATTTTACACTTGTTGGATATTCAGATGATGATTTTGTAGATGACATTGATGATAGAACATCCATATCAGTTATTTAATGAATATGGGTTTAATAAAAATATCTTGGAATTGTAAAAAGCAAACAACAATTGCCAATTCTTCAGTAGAGGCGGAGTACATATCAACTTGGGAAGCAACATGTGAGATTGTATGGCTACGCAAAATTTTACAGGATCTTGGTGAAACTTAGAAATCACCAACTACGTTATTGATCAATAGTCAATTAGCAATAAAGATGGCTAAGAATCCAATATTTCATTCAAAAACTAAACATGTTGACACCAAGTACCACTTCATCAGATCGCTCATCATCAAAGACATCATGAAGCCTCAATTTTGTCCATCTGAAGATCAAACTTCAGATATTTTTACCAAACCTCTTGGTATAATAAAGTTTACTAAGTTCAGAGATGAACTTGGTATTTGTAAAAATGAACTTTCGGATTAAAGGCGGGATTGTTAGCCTCATAATCCTAAAGTTCTATAGTATAAGTATTTTCTAGTTTAAATGTTTTTACAAATTATTTTATTCTAGTTTGTTAGGATAAGGACACCTAACTTCTATGTAAAGGATGCCTATCATACTCATGTGATTACATGATTTATTTTTTTCCTAGATTTTAGTTTAGAGTTGAGCTATATAAACAAGCTCCTTCTTCAAGTGAGGTTAAGGAGATTATGAGTCCTCACTTCTTATTGTAATTAATTTTTCCTTATTAATAAAATTGCATGTCTGAGGACACTTTTTCAACAACCATTGTTATTAATTTTGTCTTGAAAAGCTATTGTAAAGGGTTTTTGAATGTTACTATGCTTACACAAAATCTTAGAGTTTGTAATGGGCTGTATCGGGGAATAGATTTTCATTCCATAAGAGATTGTACGAGAGATGTACTCATTGTATGACAAGTTTGAGGTGATGATAATATAATGGATTGTTTGGGCCCTAAAATTTTGTTAGACTATGTATGAATCTATAGTTTCTATGCTACACAATTACTTATGTCATGTATATTTAGCATTTAATCATTGTTTATGACTGTCTTTGTGTATTGATGTATGAATATGAACATGGTAATGTTAAATTTGATGAAGCATTCTCTTTGATTCATTTCACCTCACAGTCTCGGCTGCACTTTGGCTAATACCTCCTTCCCTTACAGAAGGTTGAATATGCCAACGCTCCTAGACTACAATGGTACCATTTGTTGGTAACCTCCGAGAATTCTAGTCTCAATTGTGCGTCAATACCTTTTTCTTTTTTTCTCTTTTGGGTCCATTCTCTCCTTACCTCATTGCATTGTCTTCTGGACCCCTTCTACTTGGTCCATTATCTCTCTCTTTTTCCCCCTTCTTTCCATCCTCCCCATCACAAGGGGGTTTACTCAGCCATCCTATCGGGCTCCATGCACATCATCCCCTTCTCCACAAACAACATCTTAATCCACATGGGTATCTTTTCCAACAATCTCTTTCTAGACCCATCAAAAAACTTTATTTTAGCCTCACTAAAAGACTCATTATATTCAATGACGAACTCAATGATGTATCCTTTCTTAACCCATTTGAACAATAAGTCGTATGCTCTATCCCACTTATTATCCACTGGATTTAGTTTATTGACCATATTTTGTTCCCACACTAGTGGTTTTTTGGCTCCCAAGAGAGTGTTAATTGTTGTCTACCTCTTTATCCACTCATATAACAAACAAGAAAACTGAACTAAGAAAATTTCATGCAAATCTGTGTAGATATACCTTTGTTTCTATCATTTGACATTGACCACCTGGTTCTTGGTTTCTCATCATGCGAAATCATCTTACTTCACAGATATCTAGTCTTGTATTTCCTCCCAAGAAGGTTTCCACCTCATTATTTCCATTCATCATGCAGTACAAAACCTTTAGACCTTGGCAATAGAACCCTTTGTTGGTTGTTCTTCCACTCACCAGGGGGTTAAAGATCTAGGGTTCATCAATCCTTACCAACAAAACCCCAAGGAACCAAAATATTCAATATTTAGTCGAGGACCTATGAATGTCTCACCCAAAACACCATGAGAATCAGGGAGGCCATTAGTCTTGTGTCAGATGTGAAGGGAACACACATACCAGAAACATCTCAGGAGTAAACTCCATTCATTCATTCATTCATATATGAGTGACATATTTCCATACATAAGAAAATAAATAGTCATATATTCAAACCATAACACAAAAGAATGTAGGGAGGAAGGAATTCATGTTTCATTCATTAAATTTAGAGTCATTTAGATACATGGTCGTGATAGAGATATGTGCCATGTTCTCTAGTAAATATTTTTCATTCATACATAGTTTCTAGATATATTACAAAGTCATGCAAAACATGGGACAAAACTAATGAGGAACTGTCTCTTACTGTTCTAGTCTACTCTATATTACAATAATGAAATCTATCTCTCTCTCTCTTTCTACTACTCTACTCCACTCTCTTGAGTGAACACAAGTCCCACACACTTTCCTTGTCCGTATGCATTTCCCATATCTTTCCTGGAGTGTGGAAATCCTAACTAAATTTCTAGCTCATCCATACCCTTTCCCATGATCATTCGGGTTTTTATGAAAATCAATTACAAATATTCCTGAAGATACACTCATATTTGTTTTGCATGAGGTCTCTTCTTGATTCCTTGCACGTAGTATGAAAATGGTTTGGCACACATATTATTCCTTTGGTTGGCACCGATGTTGATCCTTCCTGGCACTGTGTAGTGTATCCTCATGGGAATGTGTGTAGTATTGATTTGTGGCATGTGAATAACTTCTTCAAAACCTTGGGTGCCAACAAGGTCTAAATGTAAATTAACTTGTAACCATATAACCTAATTCTAGGGTTTCCTTAAATCTAATTTTTATTTATGTTATGCAATTTCTAGATTTGATAAATCCTTGAAATCAACACAAAAGAAGATAATTAAGTCCTTGAAGAACAAAACTATTGGGTTGATTTTCCTTTTTAAGGTTTAGAGATAAGAAATGAAGCACAAATCCTTGATAAACTAGTCTAGGAAATAGAATAAAGAATGAACTTTTCACTAGACTAGGAAAGAAATATAGATTATGACTTTTCTATGATTTTATGTTAGATTTCTTTCTAAACAAATAAAAGAAAATATTTGAATTTTGGGGTTTTTGGTTGGTTGTTGGGAGAAGACAAGTTCCTTATTCCACTGGAGCTTCTAGGGTCAAGAAGCATGTCCCTCTTACAATTGGTCTATCTTATATAAATGGATTAGGGATAAGAGAATATAATTCTAGGAGTAAATTAGTCTCCTATCTAATCAAGATAATGTTTGTATACCAAGGCCCTACAAGAAAGGTTTCCCAACATAAGCACATTCATAAACAAGAGCAAATATATCTTGATAAAAATACTAAATAACCTTGCTATGGATCCAAAGAAAAAACAAAGCAAGGAATCGAGAAAAAAACAAAATAACAAAGGGAAAAGGAAGTGATTTACCCTAAGATGTATTTCTTCCAAGTGTTAGGATTACCCTTCAAATGGATCGATCTTGAAAGCTTGTATTAGTATTGAGACAACAAAACAAATATTTAATGCACCAAAACAAACCAAGAGAGAAGAGCTCCAATAATCGACACCAACACCTCAATAGGTAGATATTCAACAAAATTGTATTCTCAAAGAAGTAGCCAACAACAAAAATCAGTTGGAATGAGAGGAGGCCACCAACAAGATGTCAATGTCTAGCCTTAAAGAGTGGAATGGTCAAACCTATGGGGTAAATTATGTCCAAAAGAGGGGGGAGCTCCTCCAAATAGAATCCAATGGCTACATGGGATATCTCCAAGGTGAAATAGCATCCTATGCACATAGTTACCCTACCATTTGTGATTGTTTTGTTCATAAGGTATCTAATGGAAGCATGGTCATTGTGTAAAAATATTGGGTAACCAATGATGTAGTGTCAAAATTTATTGATTGCATGGACAATGACAAGAAATTCCTTCTATGTTACTATGTAATTCAATTATGCTAGAGCAATATTTTTACTGATGTAGTAAATTGCATATGGTTTATGCTCCTCTTGTTGTCCAAGTATAGCTCCAATGGATGTATCTAGAGCATCTGTTGAGATATGAAATGGAAAAGACCAATCTGGTATACTTAATACAAGTGTTAAATATAACTTTTCTTTTAATGTTTTGAAGGCAGTCTAATAAGAATTAGTCCAACAAAATTCAACATCTTTTGAAAGTGATGTGAATAATGGTGATTCTATCTTAGTAAAATTTTCTATAAAACAACGATAATATAAGGCATGACATAAGAAACTACGTACATCCTTTTAATGCATTGGAATTTGAAGTTTGGTGATTACTTCAACTTTTGTGGGGTCAAATTGGATACCACTGGGAGATATATGATGTCATAAAACAATACCCTATGTAAGTAATATATGACATTTTTCATGACCGAGGGATCAATTTGTTTATGGACATATTTCAAGAACTTTCCTTAGGTTGTCCATTACTTCATCAAAGGGATTTCCATATACAATAAAATCATCCATGTATACTTCGACATAGTCATGAATCAAATCAAAGAAAATTTCGAGCACAACCCTTTGGAATGTAGTAGGAGCATTATATAATCCAAATAGTAGCATTACGTATGAAAAATTACCCCCAGGGAAGGTAAAATTTGCTTTGTCCTAATATTGAGGGGCTAATTTAATTTTATTGTACCCACTAAAACCGTCAAGAAAAGAAAAATGTTTCGTTCCTGCCAAGGTATCTAAAACTTGATCAATGGAAGGTAAAGGAAAGTAGTCCTTAGAAGTGGTATTATTTAGTTCTCTATAATCCACATAGACTGTCCATTTCCCATTTTTGTTCAAAACAATGACAAGTGGTGAAACTCACTTACTATCATAAATAAGATAAATCAAATTTACATCTAATAGTTTTTGCAACTCAATTTTGACTATTTTTCAAAGTCCAGGATTCATCCTTCGTTGAGGTTGTCTAATTGGTCGGAAGTTATCTTGGACATATATATGATGAGTACACATATTTGGATGAATCCCTTTCATATTTGTATAATCTCAAACAAATTTCTTAGCATGCAATTGTAACAACTCAATCAACCTTTGTTTTTGTGGTGCTTCTATTTGAAGATTTATGTTGAGTGTTTTTCCTTGAAATATTTCTACAGACATGCTATTTCTTTCAAATGTGGTATACATATAAGTTGTAATACATTGTAATTCTTTTTGGATTGCAAATAAATATTGTGTTTCTTCTATCATATTCATAATTTGATTAGTAGGAGAATAAGGATTAGTGATAATATAGCAAATAAGATCATCTTCAATCTTATTTTTAAAGGAAAGAGTTGATTCAATCATAAACACTTGATAATATAGAAAATAAGATCATCTTCAATATTATCTTTAAAGGAAAGAGTTGATTCAATCATAAACACTTGTTGAACTTTGTCATCATCACTATCCCCATTTCCTACCCAAATGGGTGTTTCATGAGCAGACTTGGTTTAGCTGGTGAATAAAATGTAAGTTTATTTGTAGAAGTACTATGGGAGATATTCATATCTCCATATCTATACCCAATAAAGGCATCACATGTGGCCAACCAAGGCCTTCCTAAAATCAAAGGGTATCCCCCAAGATTAGAACCATGAAATCAACGGGATATTCCCAAGAATATACAAAAATAACTACATATTCTAGAATGTCTTTAGGTTGTACAATGGATCGATCTGCTAATTAGATAACAATAGTGGTTTGTCGAATATTATTTAATTGAAGCTTCTGCATTGTCTCCTTTGTAATGAAATTTATGGAATCTCCCAGATCAATCAAAGTATCTGAGATACATATGTTATTAATGTGAATATCTACAATAGGACTTCCTAGATATGTGTACTTAGTAGTGAGAATGTTTCCAAGCATCAAATCAAAGAAATGACCAATTACTTGAACTGTTGGAGGATATTTTATTTTCCTTCCTGATTTATTCAAACATAATTCTCTAACAACTCTAGCATAGATTGGTACATATTTTATGGCCTGGAAATTTTAACACACGTTTTTCAATTCCCCAAGAAAATCAAATTCAAATTGTTTAATAGATTTTTCAATGTTTAACCTTTCAGGATATGGGGGAGTTGGACATGACTTGGCGGATATGATTTTTCTGGGGAACTAGCTTGTTCTACTAAGGAAGGCTAATTAGTTGGATCATTTGATTCAACAATTTTTTCCTTATCAAATTGTTCCAAAATGATAGGAGAAATTGGATTATTTGATTCAGTAATTTTGTCCTTGTCATCTTGTTCCACAATGATGGGAGAAGTTGGATTAACTACTTTCCCTGATCGAAGATGAATATATTGAAGATCAATATAGGAGATAATATAATTCAAATAATTGGGTAACTCTATTGAGATTCAACAAGAAGATCCTAGTGAAAATTATGCACCTACACTAGGATGGAGCCTCAGGTTATTTTTAGGTGGAAGTCTATTTTTAGATGATGAGCAAATTCTATTTATAGATGATGTCTATTTATAAATGGTGAGGGAATTATATTTATAGATGTATGTCGACTATTATTATCCCTTAATAATAGTTGGACAATAAGTATTAGTCTATTATCAATGAGCACTTAGAAATAGTTAACTGAAGTGGCAAATCAGTTAGCTATAGGAAATTCGAGTTCAAAGGTTGGCTGGTGGGACATGCAAGTCGAATTAGTTGTAACTAAGTGATTTGAAGTTGTAACAGAGTTGGATGTGTAGTTATGTGAGTTGTGAAGTAGTTTAACTTAGTTAAGTGAGTTAATCTCAGTTGTACTAGTTGTAACTGAACTTACACGAGTGAGAGTTCAGTGAATTAATTATTAATTAATTCACAATCAATGATCTCACATGCAACTAAATATTTACCACTATTAATTACATGCATGTTAGATCCAGTGGAGACCCAATTGAGATAACAAGTGAAAGGGATAGTTTGGCTATCAGTTGTGATTTGAGTGAAGTGCACTCATGCAATCACACACACAGTGAATGTGCCCATGAGCAATGTGCATCCTAGGCAAGAGGTATTCGAATCATTTTGCAGTTTTTCCATTGCAGGGATTGCGTAGAGGAGGCAGGTTGTCTGGAGGTAGAGAATTGGCACATGTATTTGTTGATTTTTGTATGATAGTGTGAGATGATTGTATTGTACTGAGAGCTCTTGGATTAGAGTTTTGTATGAGATTGTTTCATGATCCATGATATACATAATATATG
>SNQJ01S0214235.1:0-15667 GCA_010110895.2 Picea sitchensis | reverse complement strand
CCTCCTTGAATTATTGAAAGTGAACAAACTTTTGTGGACAAATTGTTAAAGTGACTTCATATAAATAGAAGTCACTTTCATTTCATTTTCATCATAACTCACTTGAGAATTACATATTACATGGCTGAAATTTTCGCCATACTTGGGCATTTTGCTCTATCTCTCTCTTGAAACTCTATTGTGGATGTTAGTACTCGTCTATTGGTGAAGAAAAGTAAGGCGTTATCTCTTGGATGCTTGGTCTTGGTATTTTTGGTGGAATATTCTTGATAAAGAAGGGTTTCTTCTTTTCTATTCTTGGAATTGGTATGGAATTTATGCATTTATTGTATTGTTTCTTCTTGTTTCAAGCTTTAATTTGTTTAAACCCTTGGAGGAGTATAAGGGCATGCAACCTCCATCAAGTATACTTTGTTATCAGTGAACAAACTACTTTGCAAAGGTTTCTACAAGGAGTAAAAAGGCTTACACCCTTGTAGATTTAGCTTGCTAGGTTTGTTTTCTCTAGGGAGTAAAATGGCTTACACGCCTAGAGAAGCAATAAACCTAGCTTTACACAAGAGACCTCGTTTCCCAATAGATTAAGCACTAGTCTAATTTGCATTGGAAATATAAAATCATTGCATTGGTATATATGAAATGTTGAGATATTACAATTGTCTAAGTTGGAATTGATTCTATATGCTATAAGCTTCCTTGTGCCCCAAGGACGTTTTATTTAGCCAAGTAATTCTTTTTGTTGTTACAAATTAATGTTGCATCCATTAGGGATTCAATAACACTCATCTTCTTTCGATCTTTGATCACTATTCTACCGTTGAAATTCACTTGTAAACCTTGGTAATTGTTCTACTGGTTATTGGCTAATTTTTGGGTGGTTTACTTGTTGTTTTCTATGGCTAGAATTTAATTGATCCAGGTGGATATCGATGGCCACCCACCTTTTCCAACTCGCTGAAAACAAGTTTCTAGCAATTTACTATTTTTAATAGTTTTTAGCTTTTGGGGCCATTTTGAGGGCCTAAATGAAGGTTTTTCGAGATCAATATTCTCAATTATTGCCAAAAACTCCAATTCATCCCCCAAAATGAATCTCCTTGATGATACCTTTCCAACGAGCTATCGTGCGCCCCAAACAAATATCGTATGCCAAAGTTACGCCCATGGGAAGTTGATACACCAAACTACCCAAAATGGGGTCCACAAAACTGTTGGCTTTTCATCTTCCGGGGTTAGGGTTTTGAATTTTCTTTATGATAAAAAGGCCTTTCGAGCCTCATTGTCAAATCATCTTCTCACGAATGCATCTCATCTTAGAGATAAGCTGCCACCATTCTAGCGAGTCTTTTTGCACTCTATATTTTACAGTCTTTGTACATTTTTTCTTATTAATAGAAAATTGTATATTAATGTATATCTGTGTTTATGGTTTCATCTCTGATACATTTCTGTTATAATATTGGATATTTGAGATATCTCTGTACATTTCATTATTATATCTCCACTCTCATTTTGTGCCAAAAATAAGCCGGATCAGTGGTATCAAAGCAGGCTGCTCTTGATCATTTTTTTTTCCAGTGCATGTCCCCGACAAGGTTTGAGTATAGAAAGTTGGGTCTCAAGCTTGTCTCTCTTGAAGACAACCACTCTCTCACGCCCAAGAAACCCTCCATGGTAGAAGAAAAGAAAAACGATGGAGAAAATGATTCTATCAATCTATTGCTTGAGCAAGCTCTCACATGACAGAGGCACATAATGACGTAGAATTTTTCCCACATCCTTTAATGCATGTCGATAGCAATATGCGCATATTCATCAAACAACCACTTTGGAAGCACTCTCCTTTCAAGGTACAGGTTAATTTTTATATTCCCGTATTTGAAGGTCAGATAGATGTGAATGCCCTAGACAAATGGTTAAATCTGCTAGAAGGTTATTTCTCTATTCACCAATTTTACGACACGGAAAAGATCACCTTCACACTCCTTAAAGATCTCCCCCATGTCGAACATTGGTGGGAAACTTACTCGGAGCAAAGTTCCACATAAGAGTCTGGAATATATGGGGTCGATCCCACTTGGTATTGTTTTGTGGATGCGATAAAGGAACAATATTACCCTGTTGGAAACTATGAGGACCAATATATGAGATGGACCACATTACAACAAGAGAGGGGCCAAGCAGTTCCAGAGTTCACCAATACCTTCCATACCTTGCGCACCAACTTGGGTATCAAAGACTCCGAACGACATTTGGTTCTGAAATACCGTGGGGCTTTACACAGAAACATCCAAACTAAATTGGATTTTCTGCACATCTCATCACTCGGTGTTGCTTATCGATATGTTGTTAAAATCGAGCAAAAATTTAAGCACCAGAACAAACGAGAGTTCGGGTCTACAAATCCGCAACAACCAAAGTATGATAAAGACGACCCTAACAAACAGTCTCCCGAAAACCAGTCCAAGCCATAGGAAAAGAAGGGTCACGGGAAGACGAAGAAGGACACCAGAAAATGGTGCGATTTCCATAAAAGCCCCTGGAACAACACCGATGAATGTTTCTCAAAACAATCATTGGTGGCCGATATTAAAGACAAGGAGTTGAACCCTGAATCAGAAAATACTGACAAAAGACAGATCATCAATGTAGACCCCACTGCTATTGTCGCAACCTCATCAATTCAACCAAAAGAACCAACAGATCCTGAAGAGGGGGAGCACCTTTTTCATTCACAGATGTGGGTGAAGGGGACCCCGCTGCATTTTATTGTTGACAGCGGAAGCCAGAAGAACCTCCTCTCAGCAGAGGTCATCAAACATTTGGGATTGTTGACAACACCACACCCACAACCATACAACATTGGGTGGCTTTGCTTGGGACGAGATCTTTGTGTTAGGAAACAATGTCGATTTTCATACGTCATCCAACCCTTCAAGGATGAGGTATTATGTGATGTTTCCCCGCTAAATGTCAGTGATGTTCTCTTGGGCCAACCATATATGTGGAAGCGCCATGCTATCTATGAGTCTCAACCACATAGTGTCATTGTTACTCTGGGGGGTCGTCTCTACAATATACCAAAGGTGGTTCCGACTACACTCCCACCTAAACAATGCCGCAAGGTAGTATCTCATACTACAAAATTTAGCTTCTTCACAATCTCTTCAAAAGGTGAACATAAGGATACTACAACCACTACAGCCTTGGCCCAAGCACCTTCTATCCAAAAAAAGTAGGTTGACAAGACTGCAGCAAAGCGCAAATATTCCTTTTGCACACATACATCTCATGTAGCTAGACTGGTTAAAAAGGTCCAACCCTTCCAGCCACAGGTTCATGAAAACCTTCAAAAAGATAAGCAACACAACTTCTCCAACAAGGCAAGAAACTCATCAAGATGCAGATTCAACAAACTCTTTTCCCTCTCCTCCGGGCACTCAACACAATGGAGACCATTGCTTCCTAAGGAGGGAGGATTTATCCAGGTGGATATCAGTGACCACCAACCTTTTCCAACTCGCTCAAAACAATTTTCTAGCAATTTTAGCAATTTACTAGTTTTAGTAGTTTTGAACTTCTGGGGCCATTTTGAGGGCCTAAATGAAGGTTTTTCATGATCAATATTCTCAATAATAACCAAAGGCTCAAATTGAACCCCCAAAATGAATCTCATCGATGATACCTTTCAAATGAGCTATCGTGCACCCCAAATGAAGATCATATGCCAAAGTTACGCCCCCGGGAAGTTGATACACCAAACTACCCAAAACGGGGTCCACAAAACTGTTGGCTTTTCATATTTCGGGGTTGTAACACCCCGGGTTTCGAACCCCCATTTTAAATAATGTATTGTTACAATGCTGAGAGGCCCGAGTTCCTAGACAATTATTAAAGGGCCAGTATGCCCAAGGAATGTAATGTTTTGATCATTATTAATAATAAACACATCGTTGATTGCTAGACGGACAAGGACTAGAGTTACATGGGGCTATGATTCCACAAGAGATGGGGCTTGAGGGGATAAATGTTTATTCCTATGTTAATTACCCTTTTTTCCTAAGGGAGGGGATAAATTACGTGAGCTTCTTGGGGAAGGCCAAGAGGTTCTTGATTTCCCCACGAAAATACTTAAACCCATCCCTGGTCTGATTGTGGGGTTGGTCGCTAGTCATTGGGTCATTGGCTCGTCCGCTCCTTCCCTTTTGCATGCATACCATTCTTTCCCTCACTCCCTTTCCTGCACTCACTTACCCATCCATTGATCCATCCTCACCTGCGTCTTAGCCTAGTAAGGGGAAAATAACTGTTGAGAATTAGCCACAAGATAGTTGGCTGTAATGGTCGCTGGTGCAACCCAGCCATGACCTGGGGCCTGCATGTCTGAGATGCGTTGGATTGTGCCCTGTTTTACTCTCAACTGCAAGTACTGAGAGTTACAACATTGATATTCTCGACCAGCTGTGCCAGAGGCCTTGGAAAAGGAGAAGGACTGCTTGAGGGACTGCATGGCAGAGAAGGGTGGAGGTCCATTCTCTTGGGTGGTACAGGCTGGGTAGAAGAGAGTTGGGTACTTGGATTATTGTGGGTTCTAGGAAACCTATGAGATCTTAAGAGTTGAATGGTTTTGGAACCCAAGTACACTCTGGAACCGTCCTTGTGGATTCATAGCCTTGGCTCGGGGGTGACACTGCTGTTGAGATTTGGAGCAATGATGTCTACGGTTGGGTGGAATGTTCTTGGTCTGCAACCAGTTGGTGTCACCTTTTTACAAAGATAAGTGCTTTCTATGTTTTCTGTTTAATGTATTCCATTGTGTATTTTAATTATCGTTTAACTAAATCTTAGATTATGCATGCTTGCTGTATATTTCTATGCATGTCATTAAATCTTGTATCTTATGTATTCTTATTAATGAAAGAAGGTATCGGTAAGAGAAAGAAGTCCAAGGGCGGGCTTCAAGGTAGCATGCCCTGGCTTGTGGGTGGCTGGGGATGTTATAGAATGGTATCAAAGCTTCTGGTTGAAACACTGGGCTGGTATGGGCAAGGTCTGTTGGTCAAAGTCTCGTGGTTACAGATCGAACTCTGACCGTGGAGTTGAAAAGCTCAGGAGGAATGGCATTGCAAAATTTAAGTAGGAGTTAGATCACCAAAGACCCGTTGTAAGGGGTTCGAAGGATCGTAACCATCCACTTCGAATTCGGGAGCGATCACCACTGTAGGATTGGGAGAGACCCGGGATCGTTGGATCAAAGGGCAGGTGAATAGAGGCCATTCGAGGAAAAGGAGCATGGGTTAAGGTCCCAACCATCGGATCCCATTGGAGAGAGAGATCAACGGATAGGGGGAATTGCGAGGAACCGAGTGGCACGAGAGATAATTTCCCAAGGCGGTCCTGCAATCCAAACCACGATTTTGCCAAGGGGTTACGTGTCAGCATCGGGAGAATTGTGGGGCAAAAAGCAGGTTACTCCCAACCGTCGATGCGTGCCCCCGCAATTTGAAAGGCATGCAGTGATGTGACATGTTAGTACTTGAGCGATGAACTTCCGAAGGGCAGAAGTAGTCAGGGACCGTCAATCCATCGGAGGACACGCGTCAACCGATCATGTGATCTGGGTGACAACACTCCGGGAAAAAGCGAACGAGGAGAAGTTGAGAATTGAGTTTTTCAGACCCCAGAGATCCGAAGTGATTCTCATCCATTGATCTGCTAAGAGCCACGCGTCACTAGATACAGGGCTTTGGATGAAATATAGTGGGGCCAGATAAGTTTTGAAGTTTGAGATTTCTGAAGTCCGAAGTCCCGAAGAAATTGTAGTCGTCGATCCATGGGAGACACGTGTTAGTAGATCGTGAGCTTCGGATAAAAACTTTTCAAAAAAAAAGGTTGAGGTTTGAGTTTTTCGAAGTCCGGAGTCTCGAAGTAAAACACAACCTTCAGATTAAGGAGGACATGTCGTGCAGATCCGTGGACTTCGGGTGAAGACCCGAAGTGAATCATTAGTCATCCAATCCAGGAGGACACATGGCAACATATTGGTCAGTTTGGGAATTCAGAGTTCGGGAGGATTGGAAGTGTGCTAGTATGAAAACTCTCGAAGTCCCGAAGCCCAAAGAGCTGAAGTGATGGGGCACAATGATGTCACCTAGAGGTGATGTGGACCCTGGAATTCCCAAAGTGACGTGGCTTGCGGACGTCACCTAGGATTACATGGACACATGGGATGTGTGCCACGTGTCAGTAAGTTTTGAGCATATGGAATATTGAAATGTCAGTTAGAACGTGACACGTGTCACCTGCCCGATTGGGCCACGTGTCCACTTCTAATATTTCACCACGTGGCGACAGATCGTACAGTCCGGAGACTGGGCACTCCAGAGGAGAAATATGTGAAAGTTTGCATTGGGTCGAGAACTCCTGAAGGATGGAGTACATATCGACCGTTGATTCTAGAAGACATGCGACAGTAGATATCACAACGGTTCAGAGGATCGATGCTCCAGGAGAAAGTGAAGACGTAGAGTTTGAAACTCCCGAAGCCCGAAGAGCCGAAGTAATTCACAACCGTTGATTTATGAGAGACATGCGTCGATAGATCGTCAACTTTGGGTGAAAGCACTCTGGGAGAAATTGAAGGCGTAGAGTTTGAAACTCTCGAAGCCCGAAGAGTCGAAGCGATTCACAGTCATTGATTTGCGGGAGGACATGCGTCGACAAAATGTGAACTCTAGGTAAAAGCATTCCGGGAGGAAGCAAGCGGGGAAAGTTAAGACCTATGAAGGCCAGAGTCCCAAAGTGGATCTCGATCTTTGATTGTGAAAAAGGACGAGGGTTGCTGATTTGGTATTGGTTGAAGGTTCCTAAGTTGCGAAGCACCGAAGGCCGAAGTCAACGTTAACCATTGATTTACTTCAGGAGATTTCCCAACCAATGATCAAGTAAAGTGGAAGGATATCGCAAGTGGAGGTGTTAACCGACAACAAGCGGTCACCACCGCTTTATGACTCATTTGGTGGGTAATCACTTCAGAGGAATTTCTACTCTAGAGTTCAGGAGCCACGAATAGTCGAAGTTCCAAAGTAAATGAGAATCGTCCAGCTCATCGTGACATTAAAACGTGACTGTTGATTTTGATAAGCAATCAAGCACTTCTTAGCTTAGTGCCTGGTGACCACCTGTGGTCGGATGGAATAAAGAAACAAAGGGAAAATAAGAGGCAAATATCAAATCAATTAGCCCATGGTTTTGCGCATATGGTCATATGTAAATGGTTTGAAGGAAGCACCTCATAAAGATTTGATTCGACGGAGAATTAACACTAGAATAATACATGGAATTGATAAAGGGTCAAAATATGATCTGTTTGTGAACTGAGAACACAACATAAGCATGACTGAAATATAATGAGTCGATCCATGTCTGTGATCAACTTATGAAGACAAAAGAACCGACAAATGGTCATGATTAAAAAAGAGTTAATTCATGAGCATTATGAATAAAGGATAAAAATGAAAAATGATATTAATTAAAGAATAATATTATCATTTAAATGAAAAGGTACATGTAAATTTAATTGACAATTTTTGTATGATATGTATAGCTCTAAGAAAATGGTTGATTGCAGGTTTACCAGGATTAGAGGTATAACCAGATCAATTCAATAATAGGATGAGATTGTAGGGTCATGGAGGCATGACTTTTCTTACAAAAGTTGGATGAGGCACTACAAAAGAAAGAATCCTCACATGGGACATGAAGCTAGCAGGTGAATAATGTCATCAATGGGCATAGAAAGGAAAATTAAGGCTCCATAGCCTTGAAGGTAGATATGTGTAGACAGTTGCAAGCTTGATGTGGAAGGAAACAAAGAGATTAAGAGGTGGTGTGTGAATAATCTCTATGTGTCAAGCATAGTAGTTCCAGGGAAGGATTTGTTAGATATGACTTATCAACTATCTAAAAGCTTAAATGTGAAAGAAATCCACTTCTGATATCATAGTTCACAGCGGAAGTAAGATGCCAATACAGAGGAATTGGAATACTCTCTCACTTCAAAAGTGGCACTGAATGAAAATGGATTTCCATTGGGGAATGGTACTAAGTGGGAAAGAATGGCCAGGTGGAACGTGGCTGGAAAAGTGTTCAGACCCAGGAAACCATAATGCATATGAGAAGAATGGGAGCACACAAGGCATCAAGGATCTAAAGGAATTCAAGGACAACCAACTACAACATAAATAGATAAATAAATAAGTGAATTGAAACAGAAATGCACAAGAGTGCATGAAGCATACAATGAAGTTAAATTTCATATGCGTTAGTAGGCATGCTGACAGTAAATGCTTGGTGCATATGGATGTGTAATTTTGCATATGTACATGCTTGGATATGCATACAACATGCTGGTGAACTTAGAATAGTTTGTTATTATGAAATAATGTTTGAGTATGACTAAGGATGGATTATGTATTCAGGAAAAATGATACAACAGGGTTAAATATGTGGATGTTGTTGTTGCGTATAATTTCCATCGAGGTGAAGACACGTGAGGATGGAAGGAATGGTGATCAAAATGATGAAGGGGGAAGTCTGTGAGCTTCTAGAAATATCAGTTCATCAGAAAACAACAAGTAGGTTGGTAACAACCAGGCAGGTATGCATTTAGTTTCTGTTGATGCATACATGTTGAAGGGGATCGAGGTAAGAATTCCCTTAGCTAATTTTTAGTATTTAAATTGATATGTAATGGCCGAAGGCCTATAGTGTGTAAGTGTTGTTGATGCTAGGATGCACTTAGATAAAATGTCAGTTTCATATTATGTTATGATTGGTTATGGGATCATAACCAGGTTAATTCATGAGACATACTCCTTATATAACAATGAATATCCATAGAGCTATTCATGTGTGAGACCATCATATGGTTGGATATGGAAGTGCCATAGCGCTATGTGAGTCGATAGTATCTACTGTATATATGATGTTTGGATTGCAACCTCTTTTCCAACACTGAAGAACACTTAAGGATTATATTCTTGGTGTTGTGTTTGGGTGGAAGAGGAAGGTAACCAAATAGTTAGGCAAGCAGTAGGAAGTGTGTGGATGATGTGTTGAATCGTTGGCCAGGCCTTCCAACTCATCATGGTGGAATACATGACATAGTTATGTGGTATTATGTAGTTGATGCATGGATGCATTGTGTAGATGTGACCATGGGTATTGGCACATTGATTGTTATCTTATTAACTGTGGCATTATGAAAAGTTTGCGTGACTGATAATACATGTGTATGTAATGATGAGTTCATTCCAATTGATAGTTGGATTAATAAGAGTAATTGAATTATAGTTGTAAACAATTCTGAGAGCACCTTGTGATTTTTGTTTTGAATCATTGCCATGGAAATATATATCTCGTACATGAGATATTGACAATTTGTTTGTCTAAGGAATGTTGAAATTGTAGGAGGAAAGAGGTTTGGGATATGGCAGTGTTGTAAGCCCATAAAGAAGACTAATGCCTATTGTTATGAGCAGAATCTCATGTCTAGAAGTTTTATTTTTCCTATATAAAACAGTTTTGGGAATTATGGTTTGATAATTACTGACGAATTATTTTGGTCGAATGTAAATTGAAGAAATTGCAGGTAGAATGGTCTTGGATATGGAAGGGATGTAAGCCCATAAGGAAGACTGATATCTACAGTTGCAGAGCCAACCATTATCAACAGAAAGTCCCATGCTTGTGAATCTGGTTCCGTGCGGAACATATATGAAAATAAACGAAGAAATTGGAAAATCTGTGGGTGACCGATTTGCAATAAAATTCTGAAATTTAGAATTTATGATGATGTCTCATGAATTTGTATACCTGTTATATAGGTGAGAAGAAACATATGTGTCCAGAAAGGACAGATGAAGGCTTTCAAGATGAAAAGCATGAAAGAGGCCACTGTTGAGACATGAGAACCCCGTGGTAAGTCATGATCACCTGTAATATGTTGTGTTGAGGTAACATAAGACGAAGGGATGCCTCGGGAAAGTAAGTCTGAGGGATGCCTTGACTATAAGGCTCATTGAAGTCTCTGAAATTCTTCCTGTGAGAGAAACCCTTGGCAAGAAAAGATGGATCACATGAGGAACTGTATAGCATAGAAGGGGATTCCTGAGCCTGGGCGGTAAGTGACCACAAGGGAGAAGAGACCTTGATAGTTCTTGTAAAATATTGATTGGGATAATGCACACAATGGGAATGCCTGGGAAAAACAATGAGCCTGGATAACAAGACAGTCATGTGGATGCAAACCCACGAACTGCACATATAAGTATTGTGCTAGATTATGAATTTTTCCTCTTGAATTTTGAACATCACTAAGATGTTTTCGCATAAAATTGCGTGTGCTTGTTGTCCAAGAATTATTGAAGGCAGGTGACGAAGACTAAGAGTCTGAAAAAGGATCTGACCAAGGATGAAGGTCAAGGCTTCTGAAGTGGCTGAATGAGAAAGGCACGCCAGGTAGAGACGAAGGGAGACTTTCAAGTTCAACCAATACATGTATTGGATAGAAAGATAAAAATTCTTTGGAATTGATTTATAGAGCTGGTAAAAGTTCAGTGGACCTGCTACGGTCCTGAAGATGCTACCTGGGAGCATGAAGATGCCATGCGGGTAGAGTACCCACAACTTTTTGAATAAATTTGAGATTTTGATTTCTATTTTGTATATGCACTGAGGACAGTGCCAAGATAAGGGGGAGGGGATGTAACACCCCGAGTTTCGAACCCCCATTTTAAATAATGTATTGTTACAATAATGAGAGGCCTGAGTGCCCAAACAATTATTAAAGAGCCAATATGCCCAAGGAATGTAATGTTTTGATCATTATTAATAATAAACACATCGTTGGCTACTAGACGGACAAGGACTAGAGTTATAGGGGGCTATGATTCCACAAGAGAGGAGGCTTGAGGGGATACATGTTTAGTCCTATGTTAAATACCCTTTTTGCCTAAGGGAGGGGATCAGTTACGTGAACTTCTTGGGGAAGTCCATGAGGTTCTTGATTTCCCCACGAAAATACTTAAACCCATCCCCGATCTGATTGTGGGGTTTGTCATTGGTCGTTGGGTCATTGGGTCGTTGGTCGTTGGATCATTCACTCCTTCCCTTCTGCATGCATACCATTCTTTCCCTCACGCCCTTTCCCGCACTCGCTTACCCATCCATTGATCCATCCTCACCTATGTCTTGGCCTGGTAAGGGAAAACGAACTATTGAGAATTAGCCACGGGATAGTTGGCTGTAATGGTTGCTGGTGCAACCCAGCCATGACCTGGGCCTACATGTCTGAGATGCATTGGCCTATGCCTTGTTTTTCTCTCAACTGTGAGTCCTGAGAGTTCCAACATCGATATTCTAGACCAGCTGTGTTGGAGGCCCTAGAAAAGGAGAAGGACTACCTGAGGGATTGCGTGGCAGAGAAGGGTGGAGGTCCATTCTCTTGGGTGGTACAGGCTGGGTAGAAGAGAGCTGGGTACTTGGATTTTTGTGGGCATTGGGAAACCTGTGAGAGATTGAAAGCTGACTGGTTTGGGAACCCAAGTACACTTTGGAACCATCCTTGTGGATTGATAGCCCTGGCTTGGGGGTGACACTGCTGTTGAGATTTGAAGCAATGGTGTCTACGGTTGGGTGGAAAATCCTTGGTCTGTAGCCAGTTGGTGTCACCTTTTTACAAAGATAAGTAGCCACCATAGCTGGGTATCCCAATACTATGACCAAAGAGTCTCATAAATGGTTGTCAAAATTCAGTGGAAACGATGTGGTTACACCAAAATACCACCTATATGCAATTGGTGTGGCCTTTTTAAATGAAGTGTGGAACATGAAGACATTGCTATGAGGCTACTAGTCATGTCTCTTGTTGAAGATTCCCATAGGTGGTTCAAAGGATTGCCCGATGATAATTTGGCATCATATGATGCTTTCACTAAGTTGCTAAAAAGCAGATGGTAAACAAAGAAAGACAATGGAATGTTATTAGCCCAATTCAATCAAATCAAGAAAAAGGAAAATGAAACAGTGAAGGAGTTTGATACCAAATTTGATAAATTGTATGATCAGATCCCAACCAAGATACACCCACCAACAATAGTCATTCATGTCCTCTACATGAATGAATTTGAAGGAAAATTTGGTTTTATCCTAAAGGATGAAATGCTTGACACTTTGGCAAGGGCCAAATAATATAGTGCACAGATCGAGGAAAATCTCATCATCTCAAAGATTGACCCCTTTCAGTTTACTCGAGTCAAGGTAGAGGCAAAGACAAATACCTCAACAAATGTTGCACTGGATCCAATCACTCTCTTGGCACAAAAGTTCAATCATATGAATACTCAGTTTGTCCAGAGTCAAAATCAGATTATGAACATGTTAACAATGTTGGAGAGAAACTGGTCTACTCCAAGACCTTAGGTTTTCAGAAAACCAAACACAGGTTGGAGGATGAGGCCTCAACAAGTGGCAAAGGCTCCTGACACTTTAAATCCAGTTGGAATGGTCAAGACAAAATAATTTTCTTGGTGCTTACCTTGTAATGAAGCACATTCAAAAGATGATTGTCCAAGATGGATAAAGGAAGAGGGTTTAGGTTCTGTGAACTAGATGAACTTCATTGATACAATCTTTTCTCTTCAAGAAGATGAGTATATATATACACAAGAACAACTTGAGGAGGTCAGAAAAAGGGGTGCCAGGAAGGGGCGACTCAGAGTGATTAGTCAACTAGATGAGAACACGAGGAATGAGCTGAGAAAGAAGGAAATTTTGACATATGGAAGTAGAAATAAAGATCCAGTTCCTCCACCAATAGAAAAATAAGTTCCACCCAAAACAACAAAAGAAGTGTCTCCACTATCGTTATATGGCTTGCTCCCAAAACCTGTGCCAATAGATGTAAATATTTGATTGAATATAGATGTGCCAACCATGATTGGAAAGATGAATATGTTAGTACTTGTAGTCGAAATGTGCAAGATACCATATGTAAGAAGAGAAGTCTTGAAGGCATTAAATGTACCGAATGAGGCAGAAGATCCTCCAGTGATTTTGAACACTATGTATCATGGACAAGAAGGGAAGACAATCCTCCTTTCTATCTTTCTTTGGGTGTGACTGGTCTCCGATTCAATAATTATATGTTGGATTTCGAAGCTTCAATGAATGTGATGTCTTTAAAGGTCATGAAACAACTTAGTTTGAAGAAAACCCACCCATATGGAAATGTTTGCGGCATTGATTCAAAAAAGGTGAAAGTATATGGTGTCATAGAATATGTAGAGGTGTATTTACAAGATTTCCCTCATATCAACCTCATCATGAATGTAGTAGTGATTGATGTTCCAGATGCTTGGAGCATGGTCTTGTCAAGAAGTTGGGCAACCACCTTTGGTGGTTTGCTTAGCATGGATCTCACTCATGCACATATTCCCATGGGGGATGGTACCTTTGAGATTATATATAGTTCGTAGGTGGTCAAGAAGCATGTAATGGATCCAAACCACCATGATTATCATAGTGTTTGTGAGTTTGATGTGCCTCGAATAATTATTGAATATGACCCCCAAGATTTGACTTTCGCACAAGAAGATTGCATAGATACATTACTTCTGATGACAAATAAATACAAAGAAAATCTTGTAGATTTCCAAGGAAAAGAGTTAGGATCCATCAAGATACTCAAGAAAGAAGAAGATAAGAAAGATAAAGAGTGAGAACAAGTTATCAAAGATATTGTCAAGGAAAAATGACCTTCACAACCTTACATTGAAAACATACCTTACATTAAATTTAATGAGGGAAGCCTTGCACTCATGTGGGATAAGAAGAAGGGCAATCCCAAGTATGATAAAGGGAACAAAATTTTATGGCTTGGTCCTTACATCGTTAAGAAGAAGTGTGAGAAGGGAACATATTACTTGTATGCCATGGATGGCAGAAGGATGCCATTACTACTTGATGGGTCTCTTCTCTAACCTTGCATCAAAGGAACTTGACTTCTTCGGGGCCATGGGCCCTAGGTAAGTAGGTAGGTCATTTTTCCCCCCTTGCATTTGCATTTGCTTGCTCATGATAATTTAGTTGCATTTACTTATTTGCATGCCATATATCATTTTCATTTTTATCTACTTGAATTCGTGCATACTTGTTATGATCATTTTCTTTCATCATATTACATGGTAGTTTATAAATTTTGGAAAAAATGCAAAATTTAATTTAAATATTAGTTGAATTTTTGAATTTTTGATCATATGAACAAAGGGTGAGTGAGCCACCCTCGATATCCACCATTTTTTTTTATTTCAGTGTGTGTAGGCACATGTCTTACTAGGAGACACTGAGGTTCTCATGCACTCTACGACGAGTACATATCCCCCAGTAGGAACCAGATGTTATCCCCGATTTCCAGGGATAACTAAGGAGATGATGTCTCGAGGCCTACAAGTTGTAGACATGGAGTATCAAAGGCAGATTGATCCAGGTGGATATTGGTGGCCACCCACCTCTTTCGACTGGCTCAAACAATTTTCTGGCAATTTTGGCAATTTACTATTTTTAGCAGGTTTTAACTTCTGGGGCCATTTTGAGGGCCTAAATGAAGGTTTTTCAACATCGAGGTTCTCAACAATAGACAAAGGCATGATTGAGCCCCCAAAATGAATCTCCTTGATGATACCCTTCCACCGAGCTATCATACGCCTAAAACATAGATCATATGCAAAAGTTACGACCCTGGGAAGTTCATGTACTAACTTACCCAAACGGGGCCCACATGACTTTTGGCGCTTCATCTCCTAGGGTTAGGTTTTTGGATGTCTAGGGTTTTTGGCATTCTTGTTTATTGTAAAAATGCCTTCAGAGCCTCATTGTAATCATCTTCTTGCGAATGAGCGCAACCATCACATCTCTTCTAAGAGATAAGCCACCACCATTCGAGCGAGTCTTTCACTCTGTATTTTACAGTCTCTGTACATTTATTTGATTAATAGAAATCGTGTATTAATGTATATCTATGTTTATGGTTGCATATCTGATACATTTCTGTTATATTATTGAATATCTACGATATCTCTGTTCATTTATTTATTATATCTTCGTTCTCATTTCGTGCCGAAAATAATCTGGATCAATGGTTTCAGAGCAGGCTATTCTTGATCGTTTTTTTCAGTGCATGTCCCCGAAGAGGTCCGAGTATAGCAAGTTGGGTCTCGAGCTTGTCTCTCTTGAGGATAATCACTCTCGCACACCCAAGAAACCCTCAATGGCGAAAGAAAAGAAAAATGATGGAGCAGACGATCCTATCAGTCTGCTGGTTGAGCAAGCTCTCACGCGACAGAGGGACGAAATGATGGAGAATTTTTTCCACATCCTTCAACGCCTGTCGATAGCAACAGGCACATCTTCATCAAGCGACCACTTTGGAGGCACCTCACCTTTCAAGGTATAATTTGATTTTGATATTCCTGTATTTGAAGAATAGATAGATGCAGAAGCCCTAGACAAATGGTTAAATCTGCTAGAAGGTTATTTCTCTGTTCACAAATTTTTCGACAAAGAAAAGATCACCTTCGCACTCCTTAAAGCTCTCCCCCATGTCAAA
>SNQJ01S0214234.1:0-15530 GCA_010110895.2 Picea sitchensis | reverse complement strand
ATGGGTTGCACCAGAATCTATAATCCATGAATCAAATGAGGAATTAATTGCAACAAGAGCATGATGATTACCTTTCTTAGGAGCAAGATCTTCTTCCTTCTGCTTCTTGACTCCCTCTGGAATGAAGTTTCCAAGGTTGTTCTGTTGAAGTGCATGTGCCATAAGATCGATCTGTTTCTTCATGCATGTGGATTCTTAATGATTTGGTTTATTGCAGTAAGTGCATTGCTTTCCCTTCTTCTTCTTCTTGGAATCTGAAGAGTCTTTGGAACCTGAAGAATCATTAAAGGATTTGGAATATCCCTCCTTCCTATTCTGTTTGAATAACCCTTTTCCATCCTACATGGTGAGTGCATGTGCTTTGGGATCTTTCGTGAGGCACATATGTATGAGTTTTGTCTGCTCTTGTGTAAGAGACTCAATGAACTGAGCCAACGTAGGCATTTTCCAATTTGTTCCAAAAAGACATCTGCCAGAATGGAAATTGGAGACATATACAGTGTATTTTGGTCCTAGCTTGGCCAAGATTGTTAGAATAAGTTGTTTCTCTTGTGTAGATTTATCAATACCACATTCACCCAAGCTTAATAACAAAGATTTAAATTTAGTAAAAAAAACTTGTATATTATCAAAACTTTTAGGGTCTAAAGTATTCAACTCTACCTCAAGCATATGACCTCGCATCTCATCCTTCTTTCCAAAGAGTCCTTCCAAGGTGGTCCATATCTCGTTTGGAGTCTTTCATGCGACAACATGAAACCACAAAATAGTGGAGATTAACTCAAGAAGTAGTCATGTGGCCTCATCCTTACGGTCATCTCATCTTCTCAATCGTTGATGTAGGTTCTGTTTCTATCGCCATCGTCAAATTATACAATCCTTTCCTTCTGAGTTGGAATTCTGCCTTGGGCTTCCAATCAAAATAATTGTATGGTGTAAGGATTGCCACCAAGTTTGACTATATAATAGTTGTCAAATCCGTCTCTCCCATTTCTGAGCAAAGGGTGAGGAATCTCACCAAACGGTTGAAAACCCACTTCCAAAATGGGTCGATTTACTTTCTTTTCAGGCTGTTTCCTCCAAAACATAATATTTTGGGAGCAATGAATGTGGAAAGGTACGGCCACGAATTCATATCAGTTTCAAGAGGCTATCTTGTGGCTCACTTTCTGAGCAAACGGTAAAGAATCTTGCCAAACGGTTGAAAACCCACTTCCAAAATGGGCCGATTTACTGTCATGGTAGGTCGTTTCCTCAAAAACGTAATAGTTTGGTAGGAATAACTGCTACAATTTATGACCACGGATTTAGCTCGCTGAAACTCCAATTTTCCTTATTCTTTGGCTTGTCTGGCTTGCCCCAAGCAGTATAGCTCTAATACCATGTCAGTGTTTCATGAAAACCTGCACACGAGATCTAGCTAAAGCAAGTACAAACAAATCTTATCAAGAAAGGAAGAGAGATTCAATATGGAAGAATGAGAAAATATATTCACACTACTCCAATGAGATGATGATTGATACATAGATCATGATCAATATGATACAATGAATGAGTGGAATACACTCATATATAGGGAAAAACATTCCATAATTAAGAAAAACAATCAGGCAGTTAGCTTTCCTTAGGAATGCATGCATGCATAATAGTGATGGTAAAAATAGAAAGTCTAAATAGAACTAGTCAGTTAACTCCCACTGAACTAGTGTGTCGAAAATAGAAATTTCTCCAACACCAACCTAGTTTTTTGAGTTAAAACGATATTGTTATGAGTTTACTTCCATTCGATCACCTTTTATAAACAAATTGTGACATTTAAACTAATGGGTATCAGGCTTGTCCTCATCGCAATCTAAGGTCGACTTCCGGTGCTAACATTTCTGGCGCTGTTGTCGGGGACGAAGTTGAAGATTTTCCTCAGGATTGAACGACAAAGCTGACTAGTTATGAAGGTGCATCAGAACTCAGCACATGCAAGATTGCTACTGTGCACTTGACGACTCCATTGTGACAACTCCACTGTGGCGAACCTGTTGTTTCAGTTGTGGCTTCCAAAGGTAGACACACACTTTCTCATCCACAACTGCCTCTAGTTACACCTGAACCAGATCCGCAAAAAATTATCAGAAGGGGAAAGGCTTTTCGGGAAGGTACTTCTACTGCTGAACCAGGTATTTATGATGATTTTCACTATTCCCCTATTAAGACTCCAGTAGCTTCTTCTCATTTTCCTGAAATACCCTCTGTTGGAGTTTCCCAAAGTTTAAAGTTTGGGAGTGTTCCTGTGGAGTTTTCCTCTCCTGGTCTTAGATTGGAGGAAGAAAGCCTTGTCACTCCACTCTCCCCTGAAGTCGTACCGTGGTTTAGGCCTAGGATTTCTGAATATTCACTCATCCCTGGCTTTACAACCCCTCCTCCTACTACTGTTGCTACTGCTCTACCCACACCAACCTTCATTCCCTGAAACCCTGTAGTTTTTTCTGCAAATCCTTTGATGTTCCCTTTCCCTCCTGCAAGCTCAATTCCAGTTTCCCCTAGGCAAACACCTTCTCCTCCTAATTCTCCTCCACCTCATATCCCTATGACATGTGCTAATCCCCCTGTGAATAGAATGGATTCCATAGTGGCTGCAAGATATGCCCCTATGGTCCTACCTTAGCCCATGAACCCTCTCCCTACTGGAGATTACTTGAAATATATGCCTAAATTCACTGGGGAGGAGGCCATAACTGCTAAAGAACACCTCGTTGCTTTCTACAGTTATGCAAACAACTTGAACATTGAAAATGAAGATGTCTGGATGAGAGTCTTTGTCCAGAGAATGGTTTAGAGGACTGACCCCTGGATCTATTGTTGGAATCGAGGCTCTAGACAATTCCTTCTTGAGACAGTGGGGGGATAAAAAAGATTTCATGTATTATATGACAGAGTTTGGGTCCTTAAAAAAAGGGGAAGGAGAGTCTGTCTCTGACTTCTCCAAAAGATTCAATAAAATGTATAACAATATCCCCGCTGAGATAAAGCCCTCAGAGGCCTTTTCCAGGATCTCTTATGCTAATGCTTTTGACCTTGATTTTTGCCTCCTGTTGAGAGAGAGAAGAGCTACTTCCCTAGCTCAAATGCAAGATGCGGCCGTGGAAGTAGAATCTAATGTGTTGGCGATTGACAGACTCACAAATAAAGCCAATACAGATAGAAGAAAATGAAGGTCTAAGGCATCAACCTTCGGTTCCTTTGCACCTCAGCGTCAGGTAGAGGAGCTGACCAAAATGGTAAAATCCCTGTCTGCAGAAATGGAGAAGATGAAATTCGAAGGGAAGCAGACATACAAAAATCCACAAATTGTTGATAATAGAGGAAACTTCAGGAGGCCGAATAATAATGTTCCTCAGGTTATGCCAAGAGAACCCAGGAACAGAGATAGAGACGATCAGAGGATCTAGACTCCTCTTCAGAATGACTTGGTTGCTAATGAGGAAGGGGAGGAAATAGATGAACTTGATCCCGAAATCCATTGTTTTGGAGACACCTCCCCTTTTCCCCATTTGACTCAATCAACATACGAGGAGTCTCTCATGGACATCCAACTTAATGAACTAAGCAAGGGAGACAAGGCTAGCAGTAGCCAAAACATATACAACCTTAGGTCCAAAAAGAAGGTCGAAGCATCTGATGTTCATGAGCAGCCCACCGGAGTAGAGAGGCCCGATAAAGAGGTGGCTGACAACAATAAAGGTAAGAAAATCCAAGCCCCCTCTCCATTAGTCCAGACCCCTGGTCCCGAAGCTCACATCCTCTTTTAATTTTGAACATGAAATTCAAAAAATCAGAATTCCTGTGCCCATTTCAGAGCTGGTCAAGAACAAAGATTTTAAAATGTCCCTCTCTAAGATTTTGCAGCTCGAGCCACCTTGTCATCCCACAGACTCAATTAACCTCCAAGATGAAAAGCCAGCAGTCATCCTAGGTCCTATGGTAGAAGACAAATATGATTCATCCCCTCCCTTCTACACGTCCCTGAACATACATGACAAGGTGCTGCACAACTGTCTGATGGATTCTGGGGCCTCCCATAATCTCATGCCCAAAACTGTAATGGAAGAACTAGGGTTGGAAGTAACAAAATCCTATCACAACTTGTACTCTTTCGACTCAAGGAGGGTGCAGTGTCTTGGGTTGATCAAAGATCTGGTCATGACCTTGTTCCAGTTGCCCATGAAAAGTGTGGTCATGGATATCGTGGTGGATGATGTCCCTCCAAAGTTCGACATGTTGTTGTCAAGGTCTTGGATTAAAAAACTTGGGGGAACGTTGTAGATGGACCTCACGTATGCTACCATTCGAGTATTTGGAGGGGAACACATGAGATTATACAGAGAAGCTCAGATGACCTATATTGTTAGTGATGAAGTGGACCCCACCAATCACCCCATATTTTCCCTTGACACTGATTTGGGATCAAGCTTGTTATAGTTCACCAACACCCATGAGGCTCCTCTGCAGATCAGGAAGCAACTTGTTTCTTTTCACGAAGTACCTCCCCAAACTACTACTATGTGGAAGATGTTCTTTGATGGAGCTTCTTCTAGAGAACGTGCTGGTGCTGGGGTAATTTTTGTTTCCCCTACTCAGGGAACCATATCTCTATCATACAAATTAGAGTTTGAAACAACCAATAACGTGGCAGAGTATGAATCTCTTGTTTTGGGCTTGAGGGCTACAAAGGACATGGGAATCAAAGAAATCGTTATCTTTGGAGATGCCGAGTTGGTCGTAAGGCAAGTTAGAAATCTTTATCAAGCCAAGCATCCTAGGTTGAGATCTTATAGGAATGAAGAGTGGGATTTAATAGACAACTTTTTTCTAGCTTTCAATATTTCATTCATTCCTAGAGAGGAAAATACTTTGGCCAATTCTTTGGTTGTTTCGGCAGGTAACTTCAAAGTTCCCCTTCCACCAAAGCTCAAATACGATATAGAAGTAAAATACAGACCCTCTATACCAGACAATGTCAAGCATCGGAAGGTATTTGAGGATGATCTTGAGATAAGAAGATTCCTGGAGATAGTTGATGAATTTTCCGCATTACAAATAGACCAGGAACATGAACCTAAAAGTGGCGCCCATATTGATGTGCTTTTAAAGAAAATTGCTAATCATCACATTTTACAATTACCTAGTAATCACATCCCAAAGGGGTTAGTCCCATTAGAGAGGATCTTTGACAATAATGGTGTGGCAGTGAAAACTAGGAAGCCGGTTGATGATGCTGACATATCTGAATGCAACATTGGCACGAAGAAGGAGCCAAAATTTGTCAAATTGTTAAGCAGTTTGACAAAGGAGCAGAGGACCGAGTACGCTGAGCTTTTGAAGCAGTTTGCTGATGTGTTCGCCTGGACATACGAAGATCTCAGAACATACGACACAGACGTCATTGGACATAAGATCCCCCCTGAAAGAAGAAGCCAAACCTTTTCGACAGAAATTAAGACAGATTAATCCCATGTTGCTGCCTGTCATGGAAAGGGAGGTAAAGAAGCTGCTAGATGCCCAAATCATTGTTCCTTTGAGGTATTCTGAGTGGGTGGCTAACTTGGTTCCGGTGAGAAAGAAGAGTGGGGAAATTAGACTCTGTGTCAACTTCAGGAATCTGAACGGAAGCTCAAAGAAGGACAATTACCCCTTGCCAAAAATGGAACACATATTGCAAAGGGTAACTGGCGCATCAAGGATATCCATGATTGATGGATTTTCGGGCTACAATTAGATATCGGTCCTGCCTGAGGACTGAGAAAAAACAACCTTCACCACTCCTTGGGGCACATTCATGTATGCCAAAATGCCCTTTGGACTGATGAACGCAGGTGCCACCTTTCAACAAGCCATGGATATCACTTTCATTGGATAAAAGGACAAGTTTGTGGTCATCTATCTAGATGACATTACAATTTTCTCCAGATCCGATAAAGAGCATTGTGAGCATTTGAGAAGAGTTTTCCTGAAATGCAGAAAGTTTGGCCTTTCCCTAAATCCTAAGAAATCTATGTTTGCCATGAAGGAGGGGAAGTTGTTGGGCCATATAGTGTCAGCTGAAGGGGTTAGAATCGATCCCAACTGTGTGGAATAAATTCAAGCCTTATCACTTCCCAGATCTAAGAAAGAAGTCCAATCCTTTCTGGGTAAAATTAATTTCTTGAGGAGGTTTGTTTGTAGTTCCGCTGAATTGGTGAAGCATATCACAACAATGCTTAGAAAGGGGAGTGAAGTAAAATGGATTGCTCAGTCCAGAGAATCCTTCAACTAGATCAAGAAGGCACTGAATGAGACACCTGTGCTCATCATTCCAGATTATTCTAAGGATTTTCTGATCTTTTCATTTGCTTCTTCTAACACAGTGGCAGTTGTTTTACTACAAAAGAATGTCGAAGGACTGGAGCAACCTATCTCCTTTTTCAGTCGGACATTGAGGGATGCTGAAATCAAATATGACATCATGGAGAAGTAGGCCTACACTTTGGTTAAAGATCTCAATTATTTTAGAGTCTATGTCCTCCATTAAAAAATCATTGCATATGTTCCTTCAACTTCAGTGAAGGAAATTCGCATTCAGCCGAACATAGATGGAAGGAGGAGCCGACGGATCGCCAAAATCCTTGAATTTGACATGGATATAAAGCCCACCAAATTAATAAAAGGTCAAGGTTTATCCAGACTGCTGGCCGAACCTAATCGCGAAGCCTTGGGGGTAAGCTTCATCGGCGAAGACTCAGAAAATCCACAAGATGGACCTTATGATACAGATGCTAAGAAGAACCCCCCGTTAGCAAAATTCTCTTGGTACAAGGATGTCATATATTATCTGCAAGAGTTACGACCCCTTGATGGCATGCAAAGGAAAAAGGTAATATCTCTTAAACTCAAAGAAATTAAATATTTCCTTATTGAGTAGGTTCTGTATTGGAAAGACCCCCTGGGGGTACTGTTGAGATGTTTAGACCCACACGAAGCACAAAGGATTATGTCGGAATTTCACGAAAGCTCGTGTGGGGGGCATCACTTCTGGAAAAAATGGCTCATAATATTCTTAGGGATAGTTATTTCTGGCCCACTCTTTTCATTGATGTTTGCACAAAAGTCAAAGCCCATGCTAAATGTCAAAAATTCTTGAGAAGGAAACAGCTAAAACCCCTGCCATTGAAACCAGTGATTGCTTCAGGACCCTTCCAATAATGGGGCCTATAGTTCATTAGGGAGATTCATCCCACATCCAGTGGTCAACATAGATGGATCTTGAAGGCCACATATTATTTTACCAAGTGGATAGAAGCTATCCCCACCAGGAGCGCGTCCCACAAGGTAATCATCAGTTTCCTGGAGGATATCATAGCAAGATTCGGTTGTCCAATCCGAATTGTCACTGACAACGCTGCATCTTTCATAGCTGATCCCCTGGTCCAATTCTGTGAGCAGTACGAAATTTCCCTGATCCACTCTACACCCTACTATCCGCAAGGCAATGGACTAGCATAGTCTTCTAACAAAGGCCTCATCAAAATCATCAAAAGATTGTTAGAAGACAAAAAAAAAGCGTGGGATTCGAAACTCAAATTCTCTCTGTGGGATGATAGAGTGACAACAAAGAGGTCCCTGGGCATCTCCCCTTTCCAGCTCGTATATGGGACTGAAGAAATTTTCCCTTCTCAGTTAGCCCTGCCTGTGGCCAAGTTCTTCCAAGACTACCAGGAAGAACCTGACGATATGATCAAGAGGATACATCAGTTGATAGAAGTGCAGAAGACTAGAGAGGAGATGGTAGACAGAGCACATGATCGTCAACAAAAAATCAAGCAGGCCTTCGACAGAAAGGCCAGAAAGGAGAGTTTCCAGCTGGGAGATCTGGTGCTCAAATGGGATGCTCTGAAACAGGACAAAGGCAAGCATGGAAAATTTGATTCCCTTTGGAGCGGTCCCTTCAAGATTTTTGAAGTGTTTCCGAATGAAACTTATAGGTTGCAGAGTCCATATGATCACGAGGTTGCTTTAGGCCCTGTGAATGGGCACTTCCTTAAAAGGTTTATTGTTTGAAAGCCGCAACCGACGCCCCATATTTGTAAATACCATCTCTTGTTTTATGTATTTTGTTTTATTTGAATAAAAGACTCCACAACCCAACACTAAGGCAAACTGCAAAAGAGATCTTAGAGCCTCACAGGGAGGACTCTATCCCCCATGGAGCCTAATGTTAGCGCTTAGACTTGTCTTGTTCTTAGGAATTGTGGTTTTGGTCTAGACCTGTGTTTTTGTTTGTCTTTTCCACCCTCTTGCAGACCCGATCACAGTTTTACCTTCCTGGCATATATTTTCTTTGTTTGTTTTCCCTGTCAAACGTGCCCAAAAGAAATTAGTCCCAAGCTTCTTTGTTCTCCTTGAGGTTGATGGTTTCTCCCATTTCCCCATCACTGAACCTCCGCCTCTCCAACCCTGAGTCTAGCCGGCCAAAACCTCCATTTTCTCTTTTCTGAAGCACCAAGAAAGACTGAGCAATGAAACAAATCAAGTGAGCGAGCAAAGACCAGTTTTCAATGGCAAGGATCTAGCGATTGAGCAGATCAACGACCATCGAGTGATCAACTATCACAGAGTCACACAGAGGATAGCGTCATGCAGAGTCACGATTTCACGAGTCGGGAGAGCGAGGAAGCAGAGTCTTCAAAAGTCGTGAAGTCCAAAGCACTGAAACCCTGAAGCCTGGGATAGCAGGGAGTCGTTCAATCTTGTGGCGATAGGTGGCAATAGATCAAGATTTTTGGGAATCGACATTTTAGGGTTCTTGTCAACTTATATACCCACAACCCGAAATCCTGAAACGCGAAATGAAAAATTATCGGGGATAGGCCCACGGTCCTAGCCGGTGATCATATGGATGAGGGGCCAAGGAGGTGCCAACACAATGCAACCCCCATAGCGATTTACGTAATCGGGATTCTCGAGAGCAAGGATTTTATCCCTTCCCATCGTCAATGCTCAAAATCTATGAAGTGTCTTTGGTTTTGGGGCAAGGTCACAACCCACTGTCATATGGGGAGAAGGGCCAGAAGAAAAGGAGGCTAGCCTCCAAGCCTTGGAAATTTGGTGCATGGTCGTCCCCTGTACATTCAGTCTCGGCCACCCTCCATGGAGGAAGAAATTAATGAAAGTTGAGCGGGTGGTTGAAACCTCAGTTCAACCCATAAATGGAAGGCGTGGGGAAGGTCATAAGAAGTCAACCCGTGGTACCCCGATGGACAGTTTCCCTATGAGCGCCATGCCATCTGAAGCAGTGTCAGACAAGAAGTTGTGTGCACAGTCTGCAAGAAGATCATGCACACGTAAATCCTTAAATGAAGTAGCTCAATGACTCTCCTTCTGTCAGGAGAGAAAATGGCTTTGAGTGTATATGATCAATTTTGATATTTTTGTAAGCATCGATGGTAAAGCTAAGCTCCCAATTGTAAAGCTTTAATGAAGCCTCTGGTTCTCTGGTTATAGACTGATAGTTGAGACTTCTTTCTTAATGGCAACCAACTTCTTCCTCTCCTTTTTCCTATGAATCTTAGAGCCTGAGCATAGATGATCCAGTCATGTGTTGTAATGACTATATAATGTATGTTTGATTATATTAGTTTTGCATCATTTTAAGTTTCTTGAAGTTTCGCGGATCTGAGAGGATCTCATATTTGAGACTTTTCCCTTTTTAAAGGCTACTAGAAGACCGAATGTCCAGAGAAGACTTTATTTCCTTTGTTTTTCCCTCCACTTACTCACCACTATGCAAAATTATTGGCTTAAATTAGATCAAGACCTCTCTTGTCTTAGTTGTTCCAACCCAGTTTTCTGAGTTAAAACGATATTGTTTTGAGTTTACTTCCATTCGATCACCTTTTATAAACAAATTGTGACATTTAAACTGATGGTTATCGAGCTTGTCCTCATCGCAATCTGAGGACGACTTCTGGTGCTAACAGAACTCATGGCTGAGAGAGTCATGTCTGTAGGAATAAAGGCATCTTCGACTAAAAGATTGCAAGCATCCCCATCGACTGGATGACGTTCTGGCTGCACTGCTAAGAAGTGAAGCAAACACCACGACGATTTGGCTAACGCGAATCAGATCCCACCGATCTTTTCGGAGTACATACCGCCTTTGGCTGGCGCGATGAACTGAAACAATATCCCGCGTGACTTTGATTACACGTTGATCACCGTGTACATCCCGAAGGGGATATGCGTAGTTGGACCCCGGTTGGGACATATTCCAGCTCTGAAGAACAATTATTTTAACCTCGGAGACAGGAAGAACTACGCGATTCTCACGCCGCATAGGTACTTGATGAAGATGATTGGGAAGAAGCCGCGCATAGTCTCCCAGCCATGGATTAAGGATCTCACGCAGTCCATGATCTTGAACGTGATGAAGATCCCTCACTTTGGATGACACTAGGAGGTCGTTTGTGTTAAACTACTCCTTTTGTGCTATCACAGGGGCTATCTGTGGCTTGACAGACGTGTTACTGTGGATCTGACATTGATCCACCTCATCACAGGACTGAGCATGCAGGGACCAACCCCTCACAAGTTCTACCCAGGGAAGACTTCAGATTTCTTCCTGGCACAATGCATAAAGGAGGATTATGGCGATGTAGAGAAGGGAAAGTGAGGCTACAAGGTAGCCTCCATCCATGATGGCGTAGTGCGCCTAGATTGTCATCTTATAGCTGGTAAGCTCTCTAGAAAGAACCGTCCAACATAGGTCACTAGATTCGTAGTAGACCTCGTAGGGAAGTGTGTAGAAGGAATGCAAATGAACTGGGCGAGCTAACTCGTCAACAAGATGGAGAAGGGTTGTCGCGAAGCACATGATCAAGGCTACGAGTTGCATTTCAGTTGGTTTATGGTACTAATCACCTTTGTCACTTGGCAGATGCCAGAAGGAGTGACGTTTCCAGAAGTTGAGCCATCAGATCCATTGGCCATGAGGTTCGCCACCTTGTGGTATACAAATGACATGTTGAAGCAGTGGCAGTCGAACGTTGTCTTTCATGCTTATTACCAGCAACTGAAGCATGCTATTGAGGCATTTACATGAATGACCTCGAATACATTGCATTAGTATAGACCTCTAGCAAAGTTCCACGAAGATCGACACTTTATTTATATCACTGCGCGTAGGGATGAAAGTAAGGAGGAACTTCAGTCCTATTATACGCTGACCGATGAAGACATGGAGAAGATCACTAAATAATTGCCAACAGAGTTTCTTGTACTGGTGGAAGATGGAGAACTTTCTGACCCTGACATCATAGGAAGTCCCTTGGTCACTCAGGTCGAACATGATGGACAAACTAGAGTGAAGAAAAAGAAGAAAAAGGAGGAAGTGCAGAACATAGAAACTGATGAGGAGGACAACGCCTCATAGGAAAGTAGGCTTGAATCACCCGCAGGAGGAGGAGGAGATGAAGTGAACTAAGAAGAAGGAGGGGAATAAGGAGAAAATAAAGACAAAGGAGAAGTTACACCGCCGAAGGATCCCCCTACAGAGGCCGAAACATCGAAGAAAAGGAAGGTTTCCTTGTAGAAACCCTCAGCAAGAAAGAAGACCCGAGCCAATAAGCCTTAGTCGAAGAATGTGCTCACATTGGATGATGTCGATCTCATCATCGCAGTTGTGGAGGATTCTTCAAAGGATATCTTGTAGAGACATGAAGCGAAGAAAGAAACATTGTATGAAAGAATAGAGAAGGAGCTCAAGGACATACAACAAGCCATATATTCAAGCCGCACAGTACCTACTGTGCCTTCGTCATCGGAGATTGCATAATTGGGGGATGAGCCCACCTAATTACAAAGTTTAGCAGATGCAACAGAGGCTCGACTTCGTCGATTCCCAGAAGAAAAGGAGCAGGCCACAGAGGCCTTGAAACAAGAAAAGGAGGAGGTCCTAGAGAAACTTTGAGTTGCGTAAAAGGAGAAAGCTGAAATTAGGGCGATGTTCGAGGACGAAAAAGAGAAGATCCAGAAAGAAAAAGACTAGTTGCTCGCAGAGAAGATTGTGGTCAAAGAGGCAGTGACTAAATCACTTCGCTCTGTGTCAGGCTTGGCATAGGAGGAAGAAGAGTCAGCTGAGATACAAGTATGGAATCTTTCTCAGGCCATTCAACAACTTCAAGCAAGAGTAACCAAGTTATAACTTCAAGCAGTGTTGAGCACTCCGCAAGAAGTGCTTGATCAGAGGGAAGAAGCTACCAGGAACGTAGTAGAAAGAATCGGGGCACTGGCCCTAGAGTGTAAGCAATTAAGTAACTGTAGTGCGTAGACCTATGAGCGCCTTGCATAAGATCCAGATCTAAGGAAACTGGAAGCACAACTTTAGGAGGTGTAGAAGTAGACCTCCACCGTCTAGGCACAGGTGAAGTTTCTCATTGCAGTCGATAGGATGAAAATATCACAGGAACAATGCACAGTCCAACAACAGGTCACTGCCATCTAGAGTAGAGTCATGAAGGTTATACAGAGACTCCAGTCGGTGCAGGATGAAGCCTGCACACTTTTTGAAGAGATTGAAGGACAAGGCTCAAATCTAGAACAAGTGGTTACGACAGTGGAACAACGCCTGGAAGGGCCTATTACAGAACAAGTAATTCAAGAGTTCGTCGAGCAGGAGGCTCTGGCGAAGAAGCAAGTCAAAGCAGTATTTCCCAGATCTGAGTGACTTGGGACGAGTCACTCAGGTGAGTGTTGGGGGCATGTTGGCCCTTGACCAAGTTTTGAGGAAACATTGGTCGTGTTTGACCACTTTTGGGACTTCGACAGGTTGGTCGAAGATGGAGCGCCCACGCAGAGTGGAGATGGCGGGATCCCGCCGTTTTTCAGGTTTGTGGACCCAACAAAGGGTTTTTAGGGTTTATGTAATGGGTTAAGGGATGTCAACCCATGGGTTTACCCATGATTAGGCCTCTTTGTAAATGTATAAATAAGTAGTTAAGCAATGTAAGAAGGATGGGTCTGTTTTGGCTATGTGCACAACGATGTAAACTGGATAGTTGGATATGTGCACCATATGATGTAAGAAGTAGATATGATTGGCTTTGTGCAAGAATGTATTAAGGGATTGCAGAGCTAAGTGAAAGTGTTTTGTAAGTTTCTTTGTGCACATACGTTGTATGTAAGGCTTTGTGCTATTAAGGAGTTGGCTCTGTGCCTTGACCTGATTTTGGGGAAGGTGGATCTAGTGTGCTATGCGCAGATCACCTGTCCACTGCGGAGTTGGCTTTGTGGCTTTGTGCACAGGAACATATGAATGTAAGAAGATCGAGAACTAATAAACAAGAAGAAGAAGTTGGTGGAAATAGCTCCACACCAGGGTGAACCACATATATCCTGTGTCTTGATGTGCTTTGTGCGATGTTGTTTATGTGGTTATTTGCTTAGTGTTGTTGTTATTATGTATAATGAATGCATCTGATATTGTAACTTAGTGCTTAATAGTGTAAATGAATTCTAGATATGAATCAATGCTATGTGCTAAGAGGTTTTAAGGGATTAATCTTGATTGTTACTACGTTGATCTGTAATAAGGGTTTATCTGCGATGTAAATGAGAATCATAAACTAATGCATATTGTTGAATAAGTTCTCTGTTAAGTGTTGTAATCACAGATATGTGTCCCAACTTGGTTGTATACACTTGAGTCCTGCAACCCCCCCTTCCTCTACCTCGGGTGAGACTTCATCTGCTTCGAAGGTGTTGCTGAAAGGGCTAATATTTAGGGTTTTGTTGGTGCGTTGTTGAAGCATTGAAACCTGGGTCTGCCCCTATGCCAACACATCATCATCATCAATAATAGTGCAAGGTTGATCCAACATCAACAACAACAACATCACAACACGTAGGTTGGAGCATCATCAACATCAACACTAGGCTGGAAATATTCAGCACAAAGTTGGCATCTCAACAACATCAACATGAAGTTGTAAATATTCAACAAGAAGCTAACATATCAACAACATCAACACAAAGCTGGAAATCTTCAGCACGAGGCTGGCATCTCAACAACATCAACACAAAGCTGGAAATATTTAGCACCAGGATGGCATCACAACAACATCAACACGAAGCTGGATATATTCAACATGAGGCTAGAATCAACACTACTCCCCCTTTCGAGGGAGGTCCTTTCAGACTACACCAAGCTTGTCTTGAAAATGATTAAACATTACACAAGACAGAGACTTGGTCAACACATTAGCAACCTGTTCATTCGTGCCAACATAATGGAGCTTTATGGCTCCTCTCTGCACCTTATCATGAATGAAGTGATACCAGATCTCTATGTGCTTTGACTCATCATGGAAAACATCATCTTTATAAAACTATGGTTATCACATGGGATCATGGTGGATTCCATCTTCAGATCAAATAGATCTATCAACAACATCCGAAAGCATATGGATTCACCACTGGCGAAACTTGCTGCAATATATTCCGCTTCTGTTGTGTTGAGAGAACTACTTGATTGCTTTCTACTCTGCCATGAGATCATGGCTGACCCCAGACTGAAAAAACATCCTAAGGTTCTCTTTTTTTCAGAGACACTTCCAACCCAATCTGAATTGGTATAACCACTCAGTCTGAAGTCATGATCTCTAGTATAATAGAGACCAAAATCCAACGTACCCTTAAGGTATCTCATCACATGTTTTGCATCATAAAGGTGAACACGTCTAGGTTCTACCAGATACTAACACAAGGAAAAACATATGTTTGGTTTGGTATCCGTCAGATACATTACCGAACCAATAATCTAACTGTACAACATAACATCAACCAATTATGACAAAGTATCAACTGAGAGCTTCAACTTTGTTTCCATGGGTGTGTTCATGGATTTACACTCCAACATATCAAACCTCTTCAGTATTTCAACTGCATACATCCCTTGTTTAAGGAACATCTTCTATGGGCTCTGCCAAACTTCGAGACCTAAGTAATAATGCATTAGGTCTTTCATCAAACTTTGTAGCAAGATTCTTTTGCAATCTGTGATGATATTTTCTTCATCTTGTCAGGAATACATCATCTACATATAGTAGCAACATAATTGGCTCATCATTCATAACCTTAAGGTAAAGGTTAGAATCAACTTTACTCTTGGTAAAGCCCAAGCTCATAAGGAAACTGTCAATTCTGCCATATCAAGCTCTAAGAGCTTGCTTCAACCTGTACAGAGCCTTCTTCAACCTGCATACCTGAGTATTTCTATCTTCAACTTCAAACCAAAATTTTCTCATTACATTCTACCAATATGGTACACTTTCTTAGCTACAACTCAATCTACACAATCACGTGCTAGCTCTATGTGCTCTCTGCAAAGCACTATCTGTCTCAATCCCTGAGAGTATTCCATATCCTCTTTCTAGAATTGTTCCTTCTGGAACTGAGACTCTACACCTGTAGCTACTTTGAAGCTGAGAATGGTTGTTCCATTCTCA
>SNQJ01S0214233.1:0-15613 GCA_010110895.2 Picea sitchensis | reverse complement strand
GTTGGTTAATGAGAACTTTGAATAAGTGTGGTTTTGTTCATAAAGAGTGAAGTTTATCCATATACTTTGAATAAGTGGTGATTTAGTTTATAAAGAGAGAAGTTTATCCATATTTTATGTAGGTGAGTTTGTGGTTATTGGTTAAGGGGTCTTCTTAATCAAAATTCTTAAGCCAAGCTTTGCATGTTCTCACAACCATATAGTCAAAATTTTCTTTTCAAGGGAAAAATAGTTATAGTTAGTGTAGACTACAATGACACAACATATATGATTAAAATCATGTGTTTAACTACACAAATGTTTCTTCAGAGCACAAGGTTGGTCAACTACAAGGTTTGAATACAAAAACACACTTGTTAAGAGCTCAACATGTAACACACATGAAATGAACCTAGGTGGGGAGGATAACAATCATTCCTCCCAACCACCCAAGCTAAACTCAATTGACAATGAGAAACACAATATTTGCAGAAATTTGTTGCATTAATTCTAGCAATAACAACATCACTTCATGTTGTGACAACCAAAGGGAAGAGTTTTCATTGGGCCAAACAAAAACAAAGTTATTTTGATGATATGAATAAAAGAATCAGTGAAGCACTAGCCTTGGAAATGCCTAATTTGTAACACCCATTTGAGATTGAGATTGATGCAAGTGGGTATGACATGAGAGTAGTCCTTATGCAAGGAAGAATACTTGTGTGTTATAACCACTTTCAATTGTTGCACAAAATAATGATTACATTACCATATATATGATAAGAAACTGTATGCCCTTGTTCAAGCAATGAGGAAATATAAGTATTATTTTTTGGGGAAGAAGATCGAGATTTACATCAACCACCATTCACCCCAATGTTTTTAATACAACAACTCCATCTAGTAATCAAATACAACAAGGGCACTGCAAACAAAGATTCATATTTGAAGTCAAGACCACCCATGTAAAACATTGTAGCTATGGGAACCATAATGCAATTTGAACCTTTTACCCAAGAAGTTCTTGGAGAAGAGTATGTAGAAAACAATGATTTTGGAGATATCTTTCAAACCATACAATGATCTCTTCAATCGACACACCATATATTCTCTTTGTCCTGCCAAAAATCCTTCTCGTTTATTTATGAATATTTCTTTTGTAAACTCCACTGTAAAGAAACATTGTTTCCATTTTGCGCACAATTAAATTTAAATTTAAGTCTAAATGACATTAATGACCTGGTTTTGTATTTACTAGTAATTACTGACAATAACAAAAGTTGTCTTATGTTTGATTTCATTTTAATAACAAATCACGATTTAATATGTGGGTAACAAATAACTCTAGATGATATTTAGAATTAAAAATTGTACACATGTAACATCTTTTGTTTCTACTATAAACTTGGAAAAAGTTATTACTCCAAATTCACTTTTCCATCTTATTTTCGTTTCATCATTTGTTGTTTCACTAAATATGATAGTTAGAAAAACCAATGCTACTCAATTTTTTTCGGCGTTTCCTTTCCCCCGCTCTGGGGTAAGCTAGTGTATTTCGGCCATCAATTTCCCTTTTGACCTCACACATTAGGGGGAATTTGTTATAGCACAAATTGCCACATCAAATTCATTTGCGAGATGACCTAGCCCTTTTCCCTAGCTTGAAAATTTAAATCCCATCCTCCTTCATCAAACTCATCTAAAAAACAACATTTTTGTTGCCATCCGTGGGTCACTTGTGTGCAAACCACTGATGTCTTGTCCTTGCTAGTTTGAAACTCGCGGATGCCCTCAAAAAATAGGAACAAATAAAATACTCCACATTTTCGGGTGGGGTTTTCGGTTGGGATCGTTTCCAAACTTCCCTTGGTCCATACACAATAGAATTCAACCACCTCAACCCCTTGAGAATGGTATAAAGACACCTTAAGATCGACCCAAATTAGGAGAAGAGATCCCCAGTTTGGTCACTAATTCTCTTTACCTTGTATTACCTGTAGCATTTATTGTTTCAGAATATTATGACAACTCTGTATTCCATCTCGACCCTAAACCATATACCTTGTGGTGCAATCTCTAGAAAAATTATGACCCAAAACACAAAGATGCTAACACGTTAGGATTTCAATGCATTTGACAAAAATATCAGAGTTGTCCATAGATTATTCAATGAAAACAAACCCTCATGCTATGTTGTTTACAGATTTTATCAAGTTTCATGAGTCGATTAATTGATGCAATAGAGATATCATTATTCAGATTCGGCAAACATAATAATGCACAAGATTTGTAAATCGTTGAACGTGCTTTGAAATAGTAAAGAATTAAACCTAGATGAAAGGGGTCAAAATAATAATAATACGGAATACCGTATGACAAGGACAATAAATAAACATATAAAAATTATCTCAGTTTTTCAATACCCAGTTCCATATGACAATATGATGCTTGGCAATGCCAAATCATGGGAGAGGGATGGCGCACTATACTTTAAGTATAATCGATAAGTGTACACTTGTTTCAATGGCTTGGGTATGATCTGGAAGCCAATAAAGTGCAACGACCCCTTGAATGGTTGTAGAGACAACAACGAAAGGGAATGGTATGGTCACAACCAGAGTGCTGAAGCAGTTCTGAAGCCGAATTGGTCACTATGCGATGAATACCCTGAAGATATTGTGAAACAATTTAAGATCCTTTCAATTTTTTATTTTCTATGTGCAAATTAGACCTGTAATTACGGTTTAAACCTTTGGTGGTTTGACCATGTAAAATAAACCAGAGAGGAACCTAAACCCTTCAAATAGTTGGAAAGAAAGATATAAACATTATTGGATTGGCCAGGAGATCATAATTTTTTTTTACGTTTAAGGTCAATAAAATAAAAAAAATTATGGTGATTTTTTTTAATGGAGTGATTGGAATTTTTTTTAAGGAAAATGAGGCCTGCTATTGGGCCATGGAGTCTAGATGAGCTACAATTTCTTAAACAACTTTTGCACTAGTGTGTTCCCTCACCATTGGCTGGGGAAAAACACTATCTTGAGAGACTAACTTATACTAAGATGGTTGAATCATCAAAGAAAACAACTAGATGCAAAATTAGTATTTGACAAATTAAATGTAAAGGAAAACTTCTAGAATATTTCCTTTAAATAAATACACCTCGCAAAATCAATTGAGTGGAGAGTTATATTTTACCTCCTAGTTCTCCAACACAATCCCAATCTACATCACCTTCTGCCTAAGCAACAAATATCAAGTTATCTCCATTTAACAAATAAGAAAAACCCCATAACAAAAATGAACACAACTTTAGGCAAGAAGCTCCTCATTTTTTATTCTCTAAAATACACCTTACAAATGAGAGTCCTTCCTCTTTTATAAATGAAGAGGAGGACGGAAACAGTTTACAAAAAACCACGGGTAAAAACCATTTTGTCCAACAAACTTGAGCAAGATAATATTTTTAATTGTTCTTTTCCAAAAATAATGGTTTTCTTCTTGAGACAAGGTCAAATGATGATAAAATAATGAATTTCATAGTGTGCTCCCTTTAGGAGAGGGTTGAAGTGGTCAACTAAGATTAGCGTTTTGCTCCATTAATAAAATAAATCATGTGCCAAGATGTAATTCGTCCTTCCTCTTAAGTTGTGATATTAAACATGTGCTCAAATAGAAAGAGGGCGCTCCATGTGTCCAATGGGTCTAATAACACTCCAATGTGTAATATCCACATAGGACAATGGGTCTAGCCTATTAAAAATTCATTAATTCGTGATCCCAAGTGACAATTCCTAGTAAACATAACATTCAAATTAAATTTGACACTTGCCTAAGTTTTACCTAGGGAAACATTATTAATAGTTTTAAATGAGTCATTTCCTAAGCACAACCAATATTTCCTAAGTTTTTAAGGTTGTGTATAGACAATTAGTGATATTAGTGATGAAAGTAAAAAAAGGAATGCTCATGTGATGACTCTCAAAGTCATAGACACGCATAGGCCACTTTTTATCTTTTTTGTCTCTAGCTTTATTTTAGCTAGGCATTTTTTTTCATATTAGCCTTCTAGAGGGAACATTTACTACTTCGGTTTGCACACAGTTCCCCTTTCTTCTTTTTTGATTAATCATTATTTTTTCAAAGTCCCTTTTGTTTTAGATGAGAATTTTGGTCTTAGGACTTTGAAAGGGGCGGGACCATAGTGAAGTAGTTTATACTTTATTTTCTTTTTTTGACTTCGCTCTTCACCTCTTAGTCTTTGTGGCTTTATTAGATTTATGTTTTTTCTTTTAACCTTTGATTAGTCATACACAACGAGATGGAATTATTTTTTATTGTGGATGGCGAGTGATACTTAGGTAGATGGAAAATGCTTAATATGGTTAGGATATCCCTATCTAGCATAAACACCTAGTTGAATGAGTCATCTTAGAAAATGGCTCAGTTCTAACCAGAAATATGTTCCCCGTGGTAATATGATGCAAGTGGGAAAACTTTGTATGTTATGACATCCTAGTCAATCGTTGTAAGGTAACCACAACTTCATGACATGCTAGGAGCTTATATCATTACATCTAAGAAAATATTATACATGGATTATCTATATAATGCATTGGACCATCAAGGTGTATTTGAGCATCTAAAATAAACATATCATTGTTCATCAATACAACATCAAGTCTTAATTGGAGAATAGAAAGGATTGAGTCTGGAACTGATAAGAGATGCCTGATACTATTGTATGAGAGCCTCAAAATATTCATAGATCTGTGACCTACGCACATTATGGAAACAACAAAGCACATAAATTCTAGGGTGAATCTACCACCTCAGTTAGATTATTTTTTCTCTACTTCTAAGGAAATCAAATGCAAGCATATGCAAAATCAATCTGCATCAAGGAAATGCAGGAATAAAAACTTTTAGAATGACAAGCAAGCATGCATGAAAGAAAATGCAACTTTAATCTATTTTTCAAAGAGCTTATTCTTTTTCTAAACTAACTAGCACTAAGTGCCATCAAGGTAGTAATGCTTTAGGGTTTGTCCATTCACTAGAAGTGACAACTTCTCTCCATCTAGATGGCTATGGTAAAAATAATTTATCCATGCTACACTTTCTATTATGAATGGTCCCCTCCAAAGAGAATCAAATTTCCCGTGTTTGCTAGGTTTTTCTTTAAGTTAACCCCACATTAAAACAATGTCTCCTGGCTCAAAACACCTTGGTTTAGTTTTTTTGTCAAAGTTTTTCTGGACTCTTTCTTGGCTCATCACTAGGTGGTCGAAGGAGTTTCTTCTTATTCATCAAGTTGGACAAGTTGGTGAATTGTTTCTTTCATAGCTTCTTTGGCTTCTGTGAAATTCTCAAGCAAGTGGTATAAATGAAGTATCAAATGAATAGGTGTTAGCACACTTTTTCACCCTCCAATATGAGATGATATAACATAAATTTCAATGATGAAAAAGCAGCTAATTAAAGGAGAAAAGCCCCAAATTGTCATTGGCTAGACCCCTCTTCGTTTGAGCTGGTGCTTGCTAGCCTTTGGGGAAAGTCCCTAGGGTACTTTGCTGCTGTCTTAAGGTTTGTCTTTCTGCAAAAAATGCCAAAAACAATGGCTGATATGTCTTGGAAAACATGTAAAAACTGCCGAAGACATGGGGGAAAAGACAATTTTGTAGCTTTAAGGGATCTTGCAAGGTTATCACAAGAGAAAATAGAAGAAAACCAAAGAGAAAATACTCAAAAGATAGACTAATATCACAAAGAATAGTATGAAATACTAATCTAATTGCAATAATTAAAACAAAACACTATCGAAAATGAAGGTTCGTTTATTTTTTATTTTATTATAGGCTTGTAAAAAGTTTGATTGCGCCACAATCAACAAGTCCACAACTGGTACGATGAACATTCTGGTTCAAAGAGAGAATATCTAGACTAAATAAAATAATATAAGAGAGAAAAAGTATGTACTCCTGCTGCCAAAATCTGACCATAACACTTAATAGGAAGCTCCAATATATAGCCAAGAGGACGCATCTCCACCTCCAACCAATACTAACCCAATCATCCATGTGCATTTGGGAAATCAACCAAAGTAATTCGTATGAATAGCCAATTATGAGTGCCGTAGCACAATAGGCATGCGCATGAGATCATAAGTGGAAGCCCATGCGCAAATAGGAATCAAGAAACCCAAACCCACCTGTGAGCTCAACTAAGAGAGGGATGCACATAATAGGAAATGAGTTGTGCATGGAGGGATCGAAGGTGAACGGGTAAGGAAGATGAATGAGGGAAGGCGAATGGAACTTAAGGTTAGCTCCACGTGTGATTGTTTACTTGTGAGTGGAGATTGGACAATGCGCATGAGAGAGACGTAAAACGCCACATGTGTAAGCCAATCATGAGATAGGGGATGCATATGAGGGAAATAGGAGCGAGATCTAGCCCATGGTGGAAAGGAGGTAAGGTAGAAAGAAAGTGGAAATATGAGGTGGAAGCTTGGGAGAGTTAGGAGTGGAGTTAACCCAAGAATATGGGTAACACGTGTGAGGGGAAAAATTGATGGGGCACTTGTGATGGGTAAGGCGGGTGGATAATGCGTGAGGTCAAAAGGGCGAGGTAATATGCATATTTAGTGGGAGATAACATAGGCATTCGTATAGGAGAGTGCGAGTGGAGGAAAGGATGACATCAGGGAGTTGGCGCATGGTCCAAATAAAGGAAGCATATACTAATATTAAGTCATGTTTTTTAATTAAAAGGAGGGCTGTATATTAAAATATTTAATCATGTTTCTTAATTAAAAGGATGGCTGTATATTAACGGTGGTGCGTAGGTCTACATGGGAGATTAAGGTGGGACACACTTTAATAAACAAGGCTGCATGGCAGCATATACCTGCCGTTAATAAATTATTATTTTTTTAATTTATTTAGTATTGTATATAATAAGTGAAAAAAACTTTTATTTCATTGTTAAATATTTAATTTATTAAATTTATATTTAATTAAATTTATTAAATAAATTAAATTTATTAATTAAATTAAATTTATTAATTAAATAAATTTAATTTATTAAATAAATTTAATTTATTAATTAAATAAAGTTAATTTATTAATTAAATTATTAATTAATTCAATTTATTAATTAATTAAATTTATTAATTAAATATATTTTTTGGTGCCCGAGAAAGAGAGGGCACCAACTCGGAAGCGCGACTAAGATGGGACGTGAAGTACAGAGGATTCTTCGTTACAGGCTGCTTGCCAGGTCGCCTCGAATGCCTGTTATACACTTAATAGTAGCAAGTTATTCGAAATTGATTACTGGTAATTAATTTAAAAGAGGATTTGAAGAGGCACATTAAGTTCACCTTGGTATCGTCTGTTACTCCATCGCCCTTCGCTCCGAATGATTTCACATCGAAGACTTCGTTAGAATTGTACTCGTAGGAATGACCATGCAAATCTTGTGCTGACGTTGGGAACGAAGTAATTTCTTCCATCAAAGCTCTGAGAAGGACTGTTCTGGAGCCTAAGCACTCTTTAACGCCATCAAACACAACTATAGCAAGAAGCACGCATGTGGAAAGGAAAGCGTTCTGTATAGAAGACATGACTGGTTTTCTCTTCAACGTAAATATTGCAGCAAAACGAGAAACCCTATCGGCTTCGCTGCGACAGACAAAGAGCTAAAAATAACAAAGCACGAGTTAAATCTATGTGTTTCGAGAACAACAGAGCCGGAGAGCAGAGAACTGGAGAATTGCAGACATAGCATTTATGGAAAATCGCAGGTCTGTTGGATTTATGTAGTGGAAAATTGTACTGTACGCCAGTACAGTATGGAGACATGTGATCCCTGATGCATTCAATGTTTTATTCAAGACAAATAGATGAGGCAGGAATATCACGAATACCCCCAAATACGGTACTGACGTGATATTTAATGCGTTGCTAAAACGAATGAATACATCGCCGACTCTTTTGCAATAAGACATTCAATTGATGGACCAATCAATTGATAGATAAATAGTTTTTTAAATAATATGAAAATAAATAATTTAATTTGATAAAGTGAAACTTAGGAATATGGTTAGATTTATTTGGTCAATGCTCAAACTAATAGAGGGTCAACGCGAACTCATCGCTATATACCTGGCCTTCGGTAGGTATAATAATTGAAATTAAAAATGTAGTAAATATAGTTCAGAAATACACAAAGTCATGCATAGATTTTAACTTAATATTAAATCCAATATTTAATTGTATTTAATAGCTCTGAAACTAAAACCAATAGTGGAATATTAATGAATAGTAGACAAATTCACACATTTGACACATAAAAATAGGGGCTATTCTCTTTGAAGAATATATAGGAAAGAATGACATTTTAAGAAGATGTATTAATGAGTTTTCAGGGAAAATATTGAGTTACAACAACAAAACAAACAACATTAAACACAACAACTTATCTCCACAAATCAACACATAAACTCCTTGAGAACTGTGCCAAACCCACTTGCCTTTTTGTGCATTGTATGATGATGTACAATAAAAATGTGGTTGTACGGTCCTCAAAAAGTGTGCCCAAATTAACCAGAAACACACAATACTTAGCTGCATGGATTCCCACAATTGAAACACCTTAAAACTCGTGCTAAACTCAATTGAACTTGCTTCCTCGAATTTAGTGCCCTTTCTGAGTTGTACGAACAACCATTAATGTTGTACGGAGACCTCATTTGGTTGTTGTACTGGTGTAGAATGTTAAGTTGTTTTTCCTTGGAGGGCATGCATATCCCTCTCCTAGGGATGCATGCCAACTCCCTCTTACTGTTGTTATCTTTCTCTAAGCTCATAAACTTCTCTTAGGAAATGTGACTCTTCACCTCCCACTCTTATGTTCTCAAACTGTGTTGTCTTTATGCAATTTTAATGTGTAACTCATTTAACCCTTGGTCTCCCTTGTGACTCTTCACTTCTCCAAGGGTTACGACTTAATCATTAGTTGAGGTCACTTAAGTCACTAAAGTAACCCTCAACCTCATAAAGTCACTTTACACATTAAAAAATAAAAGACCAAACTTTATAAAGTTACTTTATAAAAATACATTATAAAGTTACTAGGGAGAAAAAATGTTATGTCACTTCCACATACACATTAAAAAATAAAAGACCAAACTTTATAAAGTTACTTTATAAAAATACATTATAAAGTCACTAGGAAGAAAAAATGTTATGTCACTTTCACATAGAGAAGTACCTCCGAACTACCAATTCTAACAACAACAATTTTTTTTTATAAATAATTGAAATTAAAAATTAAAAATTTGTTATTTATTATAAATATAATCATCAAATGTATTACTAATTATATTTACCAATTATATATATATATATATATATATATATGAGTGTGACTAAACTTTGTCTAAACTTTATAATTTAATTTACATTCATTGTATTTATATGCATTTAAAATTAAATGTTTGTTTGAGTTTTTTTGTACTTTTATTTATAAATGGAATTCTTAATTGAATTTGGTCAAATATTTAATGATGGATAGATCCACCATAATCAAAATTTTATGCACATAAAACCTTTAAGTAAGATTTTTCTTTATTCTAATTCCACCATTTATTTGAAAAACCTTTTTACATAATGAAGAGAAGATTGTTATATAATTAAATTGCTGTAAATTCAAATTGTTTATTTTCCACCGACTCTCTCTTAAATAATTTTGAAATCACTTCTTCAAATTTCCTTCGAAGTTGCTTAGAAATTTCCATTCTCTCGTAATATGCACGATAATAAATAGACCATGATATATATATATATAGTACAATACACATGAAAAGTAGAATAATGAACCAGGAGAGAGTAGCAAATAAAATGATGAATTGTTTTCGTTCTTCAGTGAGAAATAATTTTGAAATGACTCTTCAAATTTCCTTCGAAGTTGCTTATAAATTTCCAATCTCTCGTAATATGCATGATAATAAATAGATCACGAGAGAGATATATACTACAATACACATGAAAAAGTAGAATAATGAAGGGAGAGTAACAAATAAAAGATGAATTATTTTCATTCTTTAGTAAGAGTAGATTGTCATTCATTAACTAAACACAAGTTTTAGAGATTAAATTTATTTATTATATTTAATAATAATAGAGCTTAAATTTATTTATTATATTCAATAATAAAAATAAAGAAACATTATTGAGTCAAAGTGGAGTTGGTGATATTTGTTATTTTTAAATAATAATTAAAAAAATTAAGTAAATGAAAATTGTATATATAGGTTTTAATTTTTTGCTCTAAAAAATATTAAGAAAAAAAAGTTTACATTTCAAAAGATTTGATCCCTCTAGACATTTAGTAAAACTAAAATTAAAATTTGGAGTTGGTTAAAATTTGGAGTTGGGAAATGCAACTTAAAATTCGAAGTTGGATGCCCATAGGGGTGTAGATCGATTGGCAAGTGTCGTGTAAATGGAAGGAAATATGTAAAAAGAGGTCTCAAGGTCGATTCTCACCCCGATTTACTTGGAGGGCGTGCTTGTGGGCTGTGTGTTTCTCCCTAGGGGTTATATGGCAACCGGCAGGATTCGACCCAGTGTCACGCGAGTACGATACTGCCCCATGTCACGCGAGTACTATACTGCTTGTAGGTTGTGTGTTTCTCCCTAGGGGTTATATGGAAACCGACAGGATCCGACCCCGTGTCACGCGAGTACGATAGTGCCCCGTGTCATGCGAGTACGATACTGCCATTGTTACCGATTCCCCTTATAAAAAAAAATTAAAAATAAAAAAGATTATTTTTTTCAGATGGTGTCTTGATGTCTTGATTTTGTAATAGTTGAAAATTATTTCATAATACATTGGTTCTAAAGCTTTATAGGCTTTTAAATTATTATTTTTGTTAATTTTTTGTGACATGGTTCTTAATGTAAGCTAAAATCCAATAACCCAAACATAATTTGATCACATCTAAAATTGGATATTGCCAATCAAATCAGATTAAGATCAAAACTGTGGAAAAATTGTTGCATGTTGAAGTGCTAAAACTATGGCAAAATTGTTGCATGTTGAAGTGTTGGCCATTTTAGTGTTGCTATGTGGATGCATCTTTTTAAATGAACACAATTGTAATGGATTTTTTTTTATAATATACTCTTTTTATTGGAAACAAACATATTATTTATGCATATATAAAATATAAGGCAAATGACTTCAAGTATTGATTACTAGATTGTAGCTTTGGGTAATAAGAGGGCTTGGAAGCAAAGTTAGCCATAAAGTCAACGCCCTTTGGGTAATAAGAGGGCTCAAAAGCAAAGTCAGCTATAAAGTCAACGATGACTTTGCACTTGGGTTTTTCTATAATTTAATTGGATAATGGGAGGGTTTAATAGTCAAAGTCAACGGTCTTTGTAGTTAGTTTTTTTTATAACCTGAATTTACAATGAAGTTAAAGATGGTCATGCATAATGTGTTAACGAAAGTCACTTATAAAGTTAACGCCCTTTGGGTAATAAAAGGGTTCGGAAGCAGAAGCAAAGTCAGCCATAAAGTCAACAGTGACTTTGATCTTTCTATAATTTAATTGGATAATGAGACGATTTAATAGTCAAAGTCAACGATCTTTGTAGTTAAGTTCTTTTATAACTTGAATCTACATTAAAGATGATCATACATAATGTGATTTTGTACTTGTACCCTTCATTACTTAAATTTACAATCAAATTGACTTTGTGGCTAGACCCTCTCATTACTTAAATTTACAATCCAATTAACTTTGGAGTTAGACCCTCTCATTACCTAAATCTACAACCAAATTACGTTAAAGTATGTGTTGTATTGGCATACCTTCTCAACCACCATTTTGGGAAGGTGATTAAGATAATATAGGTATCACAATGTCTTTTTTTTGTGAAGATATATATTAAGCATTGAATCAAAAGATATATTGTTACATTTGTGAATAGTTAATGTACTATTTACTTAGGAATCATGATGCTCTTTATGCGAAGATATATTGTAATATTTAATAAAAATATTTAAGATTTAGTTTTTAATTAAAATCCATCATATCATGTCTTTTATGTGAAATATATTTAACATTTTTTTAAAATATATATATAGGATAATATATATCCATTATATAGAAATATAATTATTTAATAACATGTTTTAATTATTTATACATGTTTTATATAAATTTAAAGTATTAATTTAATTTATCATAATAATGTTATTAATATTATTAAATATTAATAAATATATGATAATATATTATTTTATGAGTGAAATATATTTAATAATTTCTAAAAATATATATAAGACAATATATATCCATTATATAAATTTAAAGTATTAATTTAATTTATCATAATAATATTATTAATATTATTAAATATTAATAGATATATGATAATATATATTATTTTATGAGTGAAATATATTTAACAATTTCTAAAAAAAATATATATATAGGACAATATATATCCATTATATGGAAATATAATTAGTTGTTTAATAACATGTTTTAATTATTTATATAAATTTAAAGTATTAATTTAATTTATCATTATAATATTATTAAATATTAATAAATATATGATCATGTATATCTATTTTATAATTATGTATTTAGTTAGTAATATTTTTTTAATTATTTATACATATTTATATTATTTTATTTAAATTTAAAGGGTTAATTTAATTTGGTATTATTAATATTATTAAACATTAATAGTTAGCTTAGTAAATTTCAAACACTTTATTAAAAAATATTGTTTATTAATACTATTGATAAATTGAAAAAATTGTTTTTTAATTTTTTTTTATAGTTTTTTCTTTAATATTTTTATAAAAAATTTCTTTATGTTAATTATTTTATTATTTCTCTACAAGATCTATTTTAAAAAAATTTAAAAATTATATAGTTATATATGAAAATTGTTTTAGCATTGTATAACTATGGAATTATATATACATATATGAACATGTAAAATGAAAGTTGTATATAAAAGTTGTTTTATATGAGATTTTTTAAGGATATAATCTAATTGATTAATATAAAATACTAAAAAGTTTATGCTAATTTTATCATATGTTGTATATAAAAGTTGTTTTATATGAAAATTTTTAAGGATATAATTTAATTGATCAATATAAAATACTAAAAAGTTTATGCTAATTTTATCATATTAGTATAAGCATCACGTGTTTAGTAACTATAGAAAACATAGTTTTGGTTTTTGTCATCCATCTTTTTGAGTGGGTTTATTGTATTCTTCCTTTTTATTTTTATTCAAAGTTTTTTTTTTAATGATTTAACAAACAATTTTGTATGATATGATTCTTCAATTCCCAAGTGAGGTTATTCCTAATTTTCAAAAAAAAATATGAATCATTCAATCATGTAATAATTAACATGATTCTTCAATTTCCACTTAGACCACTTTTAATTTTCAAAGAAGTTATGAATCATTCGTTCATATGTATCCCACATGTATTCAAAGTCTTATGCATTGAAATCTACAATCTTCATATATAAAATTATTGAATTGAAAGGTGAGATGAAAATATGAACCCCACATGTATTCAAAGTTTTATGCATTGAAATCTACAATCTTCATATATAAAATTATTGAATTGAAAGGTGAGATGAAATATATTACACCTCTTGAATGAATGATGTATTACTATCATTTAAGAATTTTCAAGAAATTATGAATCATTCATTTATATGGATCTAATGTGTTCAAAGTTTTATGCATTGAAATATACAATCCTTATGTAGCAATTTATTGAATTGAAAAATTTTATGCATTGAAATATACAATACTTATGTAGCAATTTATTGAATTGAAAGGTGAGATGAACCACAAGTGCAACTCTTGAATGGTGTAGTATTACGGAGCAAATGAGCTTAATATGTGTTGCAAATATATGTGAATGGTTTAAATACTTACATGCACAAGATGTAATCTCATTGCATTACAAACTCTTCGTGGCTTAATGGTGTAGTATTACGGAGCAAATGAGCTTAATATGTGTTGCAAATATATGTGAATGGTTTAAATACTTACATGCACAAGATGTAATCTCATTGCATTACAAACTCTTCGTGGCTTGGTGACTGGTCATTTATATTGGATTAAATTATTATTGAAAGTATTACGATTTTTAAGGTAAATTCATTCTAAATAAGCATTTATCACACATAATATTTTAGGCTTTTGGTGCTTAAAAGATTTGATATAAAGAGGAAAGGATCATGCATAATATTTCAAGTTTTTGTTAGATAAAGGATCATTTTAGTTGAAGAGGTTTGAGATTAAGAGAGATTTTTTATTTGAAATTAAATTTTAATATAATGAACATTATTTATCACTTTGTGTTGGGAATTTTAAGTTAGTTATTTTGGTACGTAAAGAATTTGAGATGAAGAGGGATTTAAGATTTGAGGAATTTATTATTTGAAGTTTTCATTTTAATATAATTAAATCATTATTTTGTTTGTTGAGAATGATATATTAGTTATTTTGGTGCATGTTCTAGATGTGTTCATGATTAACTAATTGTCTAGCATCGTGAATGGTGGGAGTCGTAGCCAATTGAAAAATAATATTATTCGAACACATTTCAAGTAATTTCGATAGGACCTGACCCATTGATACTTTGGCTCTTCTAGCAATACGAGCATATTTCAACATTTGTTGTTCTGTTAGTCCATAATGAAAATCCAATTTATGTTTTTATTCTAGTCGAATACTACAATGTAATGAGATATTTTCTTGGAAGAAGACGGGCTCATAGAATCCTTTCCGTTTTTAGGTTTTTACTAGTGAGACTTGATAAAGCTTTTAGACGACCTATTATTTTTAAATGCGGTCCCCAATAATGGGATATAGAAAATCCTTATTCAATTAACAAATAGTGTTGGAAAGAAAAAAAGTAGTATAACTCGTAGGAGTACTTGAATTTTTTAATATGGAAAATGAAGATATTTCTCCATTTTTTTATAGATCCTAATAGCTCCAAACATTCATCTTGTTCCTAGTTGGGAGTAAGTGATCATGGCATGATGGACTCGATGAAGGATTAAAAGAGTATTCTCCATTCAATATTGATCCTAACAAAACTTTGTGGCTTATGGGAATGAGAGGAATGGAAAATAACTAGTTATCAAGATTGAACCAATGACCATCGCATTACAAGTGTGATGCTCTAACCTCTATGCTAAGCAGGCCCAATGGATTATAACTCCTCATTTCAATGGTGTGAGATCCATGGATTGTTTTGGAATCCTAATGACTATAGCACGAATTAGATTCAATGACGCAATCCATATTACAATTACAACGGAACATTGTTTGAATGTATATTCCTTCAAGGGAAATAAAAGAGAAGTAAGGTGAATTGATATCAATCGTTTTACTCACTCTTCCAAATTAACTAGGGGAGGATAATAAAATAGCATTTCAAATGCAGAAATAATATAATGATTCCTAGTCATATTTGATTGGGGTAGAGATAAAGATGGTGAGAGAAGGGGAGTAGGGGAGAATCTCCCACCCAATATTGAGTAAATATCTAATGA
>SNQJ01S0214232.1:0-15615 GCA_010110895.2 Picea sitchensis | reverse complement strand
AGCACTATTCATATAGGATAGTTTACCTGACAAATTCATTGTCCTTCATCTCATTATTTCACAATTAAGCATGGATTCTATTACTCTGCAAAGCCTCTTCCCATGAGGGCTTTCACCATAAGGGGACCACTTTGGAGTTCATCCATATTTACTTCTTATCAACCATGACAATACAATAATGAGTCATCTTTACATCAAACAATCTTGGGTCCATTACCCAAACCTTTGTGCTGCAGGGCTTTCTTCAAGGGTTGACATCAATGACAACCAACCTTAATCAACAGTACCATGAGAATAATACATTCTTTTTATTAAAATGGGAATGTGACTAGTTTTTGATAATTGTAATGTTTGTTTGTGTAAAGTTTTCTCATCATTTTTTACGATGTTTAATGTTGTAATTTCTTAAGGGTAAATAAATATGAGAAACGTTTAATGTTGTAACTTCTTCTAGTTAAAGGAATATAAGAAATATTGTAATTTCTTGATCCAAAAGGATTATAAGCGATAATGCATTTTTTTTATTAAAGTGGGAATATGACTTGCTTTTAATAATTGTAATATTTATTTGTGCAAAGTTTAGTCACCGTCTTTGATGATTAATGTTGTAATTTCTTCATGGAAAAGGAATATGAAGAATTTTGTAATTTCTTCATGGCAAAGGATAACGAGGAATAATACATTCTTTTTATTGGAGTGGAAATATCACTTGCTTTGCTTTTGATAATTGTAATATTTGTTTGTGTAAATATTTGTCACACTTTTGATGATATTCAATGTTATAATTTCTTCATGGAAAAGGACTATGAGGAATAATACATTCTTTTTATTAAAGTGAGAATATGACCTTTTTTTATAATCAAAATATTTTCGTGCAAAGTCTCTCATCACTTTTGATGACATTCAATATTGTAAGTTTTTCATGGCAAAGGAATATGAGAATATGAGGAATGTTGTAATTGAACGATACATTTTTTTATTAAAGTGAAAATATGATTTGTTTTTTATAATTGCAATATTTATTTGTGTAAAGTTTTATCATCACTTTTGATGATATTCAATGATGTAACTGTTGACTTTTCTATATGAGATGATATTGTATATGAATATATTATTACAATGTTGAGTGTTCCATATATATATATAGAACATATGGTGACCATCCATGAAAGGATGCGTCCCTTGGATAATATATATATATATATATATGGAAGAATGTCTTCCCAATGTTGTTAAAACATCAACACTCCCTCTCAACGAGGGATACATTCTTCATCATGCAAAATCTTGTCTCTTAAGTATATAAACTTTAAACACTCCCTTTTAACTAGGGAGGTATTCTTTGGTGCATCAAACCACTGTAGCAAATCTCCCCATCTACTACCTAATACCTCACCAAGCTTCCTTTTGGGCTATGTCATTTTTGTATTATAGGTTATGTCTCCTAGAACCCTCAGAGCATCTCCTTTGCTCCTCTCTAGATTATGCACTTTTTCTCACCTTCCTCTTGAGAACTCCTTTTGTCCTCTCCACTTCCAATCTTTAGTTGAAAGTGTTACGAAACTCTTTGTTGTAAGGTTCTGCCACAATCTTTTTCACTGATAGCTCTCCTTTCCCTCTATCACAACTCTATAAGCTATAAGGGTTGTCAATCCTTAGCCTTCTCCTTTTGTTTCTACCTACGATCACAATCCTTATAACCAGAGTTAATTAAAAAATTACTAGACTCAATACCTGCAAGATATATACATGATCTTCTCCTCCACATTCAATGTAATTGAATGGACAACTCTTTGTCACAACACTTCTGCAATTTCCTCATGCATTCCTTTGTGCATGTTCCCCTCTGAAACAACTCATATTCTTTGCTGGCTAGAATCTTCTGTTGCATATTTCTAAATTTGAACTAGCCTCTTCAATACAAACAAAATTTGTTCGCTCTGATACCAAAATGATGACCTCCCATCCTTAAAACCCACACTTGCAGAATTATCAAAATCAAAATTTCACTCAGCTCGGATCAAGCTACTGCAAATACTAACTCACGGGCCCAAAACTCATTTAATAGATTCCTACAATTCTCTATCACGTGCAACAGACATTAGCACTCTTGATCAACTCTCTCTTCCATAGAACCTCAGACCATAACCGTGAGCTTATACACTTTCAGACTTAGCTTCTCTGCAGACCATCAAACTTTTCACGACAAACATCTCCCATCATTGATCGTCACATGATGGACGATCATAATATCTCGTCGAAGTCTTCTAGATTTGGATCCTCTCCATTGATCATCTCACGATCAAATGGTTCTGATTAACTATCAGACTGGCTTCACCTTGCTTCATATCAGAGTCCTCTCTATTGGACTCCTTCCAGTTGCGACACTTCGAAACTATCACTATGACAGTCTTCCTCTCTCTCTCAGACTCTGAATAGTTGAATGGCCTCCATCATTGATCTATCGTATGATCTATGGTCACAAATCATCACCCATCGCTTCCACTATGCCAAGTCTTTGTTGGTCAACCTACACGTGCATGTCATGTTTCCTCTCATTTGTGTGCTTTACTGCCATGTTTCACCTTTACACTTTCCCATGTCACTGCCACATAGCACACTTTCATTAGTTGGTGACACATTTATTCCCTGTCAGTTGCCACGTGTCTCATTCTAAGACATCAATCTATTTGACTCCAAATAGATCTGATTTGTTGATTGACATTGCTCTATCATAGTTCTTGCTACTAACTAACTCTGATAAATCTATTCCAAACACCAATCAGTTGTCACCACGTGTCACTCCCTCAGCATTGATCTGTATCATCCCAAACAGATCTCCATCATTCATCGTTGTCCTTCTATCGAAGTCACTCTAGCTACTTGACTTCGATGGCCCTTCTCTTAGAGCCAATAATACATTGCCACACGTTGTCTTCCTAGCCTCAGTTAGAATAATTTTGAACTCATCTCGACCATTGATCGTCCTTGCCCCATCAGACTTCTTTCTACAAGGGTATTCACTTAACTCCCAAGGCTCAACTCCGACAACCACTAAGATTCCTCCATGTGTCACTCCTGTCACACCGACCCAGATTACTCTAAATTCATCTGGATTGTTGTTCATACTGCCTTCGTCCTCCGACGTGCAACCACTTTGAATGTTGCTCCCAATAGAAGATTGCCACACATCTTCTCTAGATCCACCATCTGGATCACCTGAATGAATCTTGGTCGTTCGTCGCTCTTCCTCTGTCAGGGTATTCTTCCAATTAGCACTCTGAAGCTATCCCAAATCTCCTTTGACACTGCTTTAGATTATGAATTCTTGATTGTCGTCTGTTGTCGATCTCTGCACCTCTTCGAACAATCACCATCGTTGGTCGGATCTCCCTTTGCGAATAATTTTCTTGACTTACACTCTGAATATGCCTCTCCAAAGAACTTACGTCATCTCTTTGGATACTGAATGAACACCAACTCTTGGTCATCCGATATGGATAGACCTCTACCCCAGATTTAATCGTGGTCGTCAATTACTTGCGTTAACTTCTAGCTTTTCCCCAATGCAAAAATAATATAGATCATTGATCCAACAATGATCATTGATCGAGACTGTCCCTTAGTCCCACTTAGATGATCTTCGATATGATGGTCGATATGGATCCCAACAGGGATTTGACGACTATTGTTTCTTGATCACCATCCTGTGACACACAAATTAGGGGAACTAAACCTGCAATAATGTTTCAGAATTCTGACCTACCACATGCATTAATAAGGGAATTCTTCATTGATTAACCGTTGAAACCTACAACACTCAATCTTTGTAGAGATTCATCACACACAATAGTAGACAGAGGTATTCGAACAAACAATTCCCTGAACACTCGAAACATAGTGATTCTCCTATTTGATTGTGCACACATTGTACATAGTGTTTACATAAGGCCTTTCTATGGCCTTTTACTACTTCATTCTCAAAGACTTACAATATTTAACATAAAGACTTATGAACCAGAATCAGTTTAGACCATAACATTCATTTCTAAATTAATCTATAGGATATTTTAAGATCCACAAAACACTCTAGAGATCTCTAACTTACCCCTAGGATCTTTCTAACTCTCACAACTCTCTCGAAATCTACTTAATAAGGAAGATTCAATTACATTCAATAATTTCAACCCAACAACCTTATCTTATGGAATTCTTCTAGAATTCAAACAAAACATAGGAAAATACAAACAATTCAAGAACCCCTTAGGTCTAACCAAGCAAGGTTGTTTTTGGAGGTAGTATGTTTCTGCATCATACACCATATTCAAATTCATTGTAAAAGTACCTTGAATAGTCCCTCCAAGTTAACATGTTGTTGTTTTTCTAGGTTTACATTGCCACCAACACATCATGAGAAACCATCATTAGCTTGCACTCATCCTATTAAATATACTGATGCTTTTGATGTTGAGTTAATAGGGCATTCTAATTCAGATTGGGCTAGAAATCCTGATGATAGAAAATCAACCACAGGTTATGCATTCAGAATTGGACCTGAGATCATGTCGTGGAGCAACAAGAAACAACCAATTGTTTCTTTGTCATCAACTAAAGCTGAGTACACAGCCCTATGCAGTGCTACTTGTGAGGCACTTTGGTTGAGACACATTCTTGAAAATGTGGGCGACGAACAAAAAGTGCCAACAATTATCAAATGTGATAACCAAAGTTTCATCAAACTAGTCAACAATCCTATGTGCCATGCCAGATCGAAGCATATTGAGATACAACATTATTTTGTAAGAGAGAAGATACAAATGGTTTTTACCAAGCCTCTTAGAAAGGAAAAATTTGAAATATGTAAAAATCAATTAGGAGTTGTAGATAATTCATTTCTCCATTAAAAAGGAGTGTGAGGGAAATAATGTCAAAATAAATGAAACCGGTTGGGTACAAAAAATTTTGGCTTTTCATTCTCCTAAATCTATAAATGAACAAAATCTGAGAAACGAAATGTGTGCCTGAACAATTAAACTCACACGTGTCTCTTCCTCCTTGTGTGTTGTGTATTTGTATTTAAAATTCACTCTATCAATGCTTTGCTTTTTGGTAGTGTAGAGTCCAAGTGATCCTTCGTCTATGTCACACGTGTCTCTTCCTCCTTGTGTGTTGTGTATTTGTATTTAAAATTCACTCTATCAATGCTTTGCTTTTTGGTAGTGTAGAGTCCAAGTGATCCTTCGTCTATGTATGTCTATAGGGCAATCTTTCTTTCAATATGAGAGCTTTGGGATCACCCAATATGTGGGAGTGTGGAATCGATGTGGTCCTTTATCTATGTATGTGTGTGGGGCAATATTTCTTTCAATATGAGAACTTTGGGATGGCCCAATGGTCGAGGTGGTACTCTCTCTATGTATGTCTCGAGGGAACTCTTTCAAATACGAGAGCTTTTGGGATCACCGAATATCTCATTTTCACCCTATCGCTATTGTAGGTTGGGTGAATTTTAATTACTATCTAGCGTTACAGAATCGACGGCCCGAAAATAATCAAATATGAGGGCCGGGAAAGAGAGGGCCAAGGGTCGGGAGAATCGAGAGCCCGGAAAGAAAAGAGGGCTAGAGGTTACTGCTACTGACCCCCCAAACCCTAGGGAAGGCCATTGGTTATTAAAGGAAAAGGCTAAAGTCTTTGTTAATGGCCACCATTATCGGATCGGCACCGACAGCGCCAGACAATACGGATTTGGAAGGGATGAGGATGGGCCATGAAAAGCTGGAGGAGAGCTTCCCAACAATCACCATGACCCCTCAGCAACTGCGACCGGCCCATATCAACGAGATAATTTCACAACTCCACATAGTGGCCTGTGCCATTTTTGTATTTGTTATGAAATACACAAATGAAACCCATCATTTTGTTCAGGTCTTGTGTATAGTCTGATATGAGGTAGCCTTCCGTGTATAAGAAGAGAAATTGAGATCAAGAAACCGTCCTTTGGTTGTGGCCTTAACGGCTATGACAGATGGAGACGTGCCTTCAAACTGGGATGAATGGTGTTATACGGAAGCCTGTTACATTAAAGGAAATGAGCAATGAGCTTTTTTAAATTATAGAACATCCACGAATAGTGATTATGAGTGTGCTTTATCTCTGGGGTGCATTCCAAGTTGTGAAGATTGATTGCTTTACCAGGTTCACATGACTGCAAATTTAGACTGTGCTACACATTATGTTACGTTGGAGATTTCCGTGCTTAAATTCGAAAGGTCCATAACTCCATTGTCTTCTGCGAATGTTAAAAAACACGGTACTTTGTCATGTGATATTCTCTTTTCTAGTGAAATCATTCTGTCTTGTAATTACCTCATCTCATGCATGGCGATTTTTTTAAGTCCCGAGACTCATTCGACGAGCCACTATTTGTTTGAGCTCATTCTTACAGAAAATGAAATCAAAATTATATTGATATGAAGCTCTTGTTCTTTGTTGTGATCCACGATGTTAACCCATTTTTTATGCTGAGAAATTCAACTTAAACCCTATTATGGTGCATTTGCAAAGATTGCCTTTTCGCTCTTTGTGGCTGGGGTCATTCCAAACGCTAAATTAGGAAACTAGTTTTTTAGTTTTTACATTATGTGTTTTATTGGTTATATTTGCTTTGAAATCTTGTTAGAAATTGTTGGATTCATAGATTTGATTGATTATTTTTGTATAATTCAAATGTCTTGAAAATTTTTCAACATGCTGAATTTATTTCTATATTCAAAAATAGATTCTGAACAACAATAAATAGTGATTCTTATAAATTTATATAATGAAATTCCCATAAAAAACCATTTTGTAAAACAACTAGCCAACGCCCTAATTTTATAATCTCTTTCAAACTGTTTTATTTAACATGGACTCATGAGTCCCCAAACACTGCCTGGGTTACAGGCATCCCCATGTTTGTGGCAGTTCCGCGCGCTTCGTCCCGCTCCACTCATTGCACATCTCATCCTCAGGTCAATTTCAGATTTTCTGAAGCGTAGTTTGTACAGCAAGAGGTGTAAAACTTACTTGTATTTTGTTTTTTCAGATCTCCATGAAAGAAAAATCACTAAATTTAAAAAAAGCTTAGTTGTACAGCAAGCAAGATGTGTGGTTAACTTACTTCAACCATTTTGATTTTTAATTTATTGGAATCAATTTTATTAAAAAAATCATTTCAATAAAAAGAAATGACATTTTTAAGGATATAATTTTGATTAAAAGTTAATTTCTTTAAAATTAAATACTTTAAATGATATTTGAGAGAATTATTTGGACAATTATATTAAGTTTTATTACTTTTTATTATATTTTTAAAACATTATCATATATGTATATGGAGGCATGATATGTTGTATAATCTACCAGAATTATTAGTCAATATTACAACTCCCAGATTGCAAGTCCCATCACAGCTTTACAGAGAACGGGGGTCAGATTTGTTTTATTACTTTTTATTATATCTTTAAAACATTATCGTATATGTATATGGAGGCATGATATGTTGTATAATCTACCAGAATTATTAGTCAATATTACAACTCCCAGATTGCAAGTCCCATCACAGCTTTACAGAGAACGGGGGTCAGATTTGAATGGACTAAAGAGTGTGAGGAAGCCTTTATTAAGCTAAAACATCGACTGACTAGTGCTCCAATCCTAAGAGAGACTGGGGTGTTTGAGAGTCTCCAGCATTCTATCTCATCCGCTGGTTGGCCAATAACCCTTCGTGGGGCTTGCCTAAGGAAGACAAAGCGGTACCTACGGTAAGTATATTGATCCATGGTGGATGGTAGGGGGCATTATTAGAGAAATAATATATATAGTCAATATCACAATTATGAGTCAATATTATAACGATTCTATTTTATAAATTATTAATCAGTATTATGGCTATTCTACTTACTTTATGTTAGAATAGTGAGAAGACTTTATTGATTATATATAACTTTATTTTTTGTGAATTTAAATTTGAATTTGTAATTTCTTATAAGAAAACATCTATTTTTAACTATTAATTTCACTCAAAATATATATTCTTAATCATTAAATCCATTCAAATTGTACTTGAATATCTAAGAATTATTCCAAAATGTATAATAAATTAATATGTTAAATATTTGACAAGTTTGATATATATATATATATGGTGATCTTGGAAAGTTTCTCTTAATGCTTTTCGAGCACAGAAACAAAATTTTAAAGAATCACAAGTAATCACTTGTCCTCTTAAGGTTGGATAGACCAATTAAGTCTTGATGGATGTTAATCATCATCATCATCATCATCATATATATATATAATAAAAAAAAGTAAATATTGAATAACAACTTAAAAATAAATTAACGATCAAATTAAAAATATATGGTTTACTCAAATTCAAATAACTAATTTCATTATTTTCTACCCATGAAAATATAAAAAATAATTAAGATACACCAAGAATTGTATTAAATCTCATAAAACTTTATATTAAATCTTATTAAAACATTAAATCTTAAATGCAAAAATTTATAAAATTATTATTATTATTTAAAATAATAAATAATAAATTTAATACAATGTTTTATCACAACATTACATACTGTTGCACAAAGGAGATTAATTAGTATGAAGACAACATTAAAAACTATTGCACAAACGCAGTTAGTTAATAGGAAGGTCCACTATAGTCACTCTGCAAGGACTAATAATACAAAAATCATCATTTAATAGAGCAAACGTCTCCTCAAAAATTCTTGATTTTGTTTCAGTTCCATTGAGCCAAGTTTTTCACGAAAATGAACTCAGGAAGAAAATATTGTTGCTACCCTTTCTGGATAGAATCATAAGTTCTATTGATTCAATATTTTCTTCCTCAATTTCTTCATTTTATTCCATGTTTTCTTCATAATGAGTCACTACCGAAATGAATTGTTGTCATGTAAACCTGCACACTCAAAAACATAAGAACCATATTGGTTCTTTTAATTTTTCTCTTCTAAGAGAGCTTTCCTTTCTTGGTCTTTCTTCCTTGCCTTTGACAACTAGTTGTTTCATGTCTTCGATCTCTTTACTAGGCTCTATCAGATTGTCTTTCACTTGGTTTGTGTATGCAAATGAGATTTTCTTCTCACCAAACAATAGTTCATCAATAAGATGTTTCTCATGCAATAAAATTGACCACTCTTCATGAGATGAATAGTTTTCATCAAAATTGACTAAATTTACTGAAGATTCACACAGTGGTTCATCAACCATTACACATTCATCTCCATCATCAATCTCATTTGAATTCACCAAATCACTAAATATTGCATCATAGGGATTTTCCAATCATCATTTTCAACAACAATATCTTCATCAACTTCATCTTTCTCACTCCACTTCATCAATCTCATTTGAATTCACCAAATCACTAAATATTACATCATAGGGATTTCTCAATCATCATTTTCAACAACAATATATTCATCAACTTCATCTTTCTCACTCCACTTCATATTGTACTTCATTTCAAGAATATCCCAAAATATTTTTGGGCTACTTACTTCACCAAACTCACTCAAAATACTAGACAAGATGTTTTCATCCAATGTTGACATAATAAGTTGTAATGTTATTTCACCTCTTCTCTTATCATGGAAATTGACACGACCTTCATGATCATAATGCAATAAATCTACTAATCATAGTAATTTTTTCATTTGAGTTGCCCAAGGTTCATAGTTTATTCCTGAGAAGAATGACAAATTTGGCATCACTATTTCATATAATTCATCAAAATCTTCATTGATCAGATCTAACTCTGCATTATGCTCGTCAAACACTGCTTCTTCAGCTGGAAACACATCATACTGATATACAAAATACAATAACTCTTCTTGTTGATTCTTTCTTTGCATTTGTTTCAATTCTCTCCTGCATTTGTTTCAACTCTCTCTAGAGATTTTTCAATCTTCTTTGATGACCCATTCCTTCACATTGAGTCTTCTTTCAACAGATTCCTTTTAACTTCTCATAGCACTACAAATTTAATTCACTTTTTGTGCAACAGACAACGTTTCTTTATGGATCCACACTCTAGCTTTCTCCTCTTCACACTGCAGTAAACCATATATTTTTAATTTGAGTAAACCATATATTTTTAATTTGATCTCTAATTTGATCTTTTCTTTTTATTTGTCAATTTAAATATTTATTAATTTTTTTTGTTTATTTATTCATTAGACATTAATAAAAAATTATACAAAATATTTCAACATGCCAATCAATTACATTAATTAACATAAAAATTAATCACATCAAATAAGTTTTTATGGGCAAATTTTGCTGATGGCATGAACTAAAGTCCTTAGTATTAATATGTTACGTGAATAAATGGCAGTTATTCTCTCAAAGTTATAAATTATTTATGTTATTATATTTTTTTAATAAACATAATTATAAAATTAATAACCATGTAAGTAATTAGTATCAATATGTTACGTGAATAAATGGTAGTTATTCTCTCAAAGTTATAAATTATTTATGTTATTATATTTTTTTAATAAACATAATTATAAAATTAATAACCATGTAAGTAAACACTAATTACTTATAAGGATATTAATGTTCTCTCCGAGTTATAAATAAAGGATATTAATGTTGTCTCACAATTATAAATTATTTATGTCATTGTATTTTTTTAATACACATAAATTATAAAAGTAATAATCATCTAAGCAAACATTATTTGTAAAAATATTAATGGTATTAATGTTGAACATCTATAGAATAAATCAAAAAGTTAAAGACAACATGACAAGGTAAGATTTGAAAAGTAATAATCATCTAAGCAAACATTATTTATAAGGATATTAATGGTATTAATGTTGAATATTTTTATTGAATAAATCAAAATGTTTCATCCAAAAATGATTTTCTAAAGATTATGGTTAATTTTATGTATGATTCGATTTATCATTTATGAATTAAGAGAAGAAGCTTAATGAAAGAATGTTGCAGCCATATAAGAAGTAAAAAAAAAACAAACCATAACATCAAGATTGTTAACGGAGTTCAGCAAAAATTTTCCTACGTTTCTGGGCCTTTGTCTCAGTGGGGAAGGCTTCTTATTAATCTTCAATGCTTTAAGAATACAAAATAAAAGCTTACATAATAGCTCTTGAAACGACTTTTGAGATCTACAACTTCTAGACAGAAACAGACATCACCATTGGCAAGAATAGGAAATTCTCAGACTTTTGAGTATAAAGTCGACTATGCTTGGATCGACATCTCGGGCTCTGGAGGCACTTTTTTGTTTGGTTACTTGGATGCAGAAACATAAGCCATATTCAGACTTCCCTCAAAATTCTACAACTTTTGGGTATAAAGTCAACCTGCTTCTAAGCAGTCCCTCGACACCTCCTCTCGGCACAAATCCTAATGATGTGCCATGTCAGATCAGTACAGTCTGTACAGTCTCGATTTGCATGCCAAAAAAACTGTTTTTCTCGATTTCCATTCTCGGCTAAATAAACCAGACTCCGCCAAATTTAGGGACAGTTTCCAAACTTAGCGCCAGTTAGCCAGATTTAGTGAGATAACGCTAGATTTGGAGGATCTTCACCATATTTGGTGGAACCGCCAGATTTGTCCTTCTAGAAGGTGCCACATGGCGCCTCCCCATTGGGCCATGTGTCACCTCGCCATTGGCCTGAGCCACATCAGTGCGGCATAGTCATTTTCCACGTGTCATCCGTACGACCACGTCAGTCTGCCTAGTCAGTTGCCATGTATCATTTGTACTTCCACCTTAGCCTGCCACGCCATCATTCGTACGATGCCACATCATCGTCTATACAATGCAACGTTAGCATCCATATAGTGCCACATTAGCATCCATATTGCCACGTCATCATATGTATTGCCACGTGTCAGCATCCATACGATGCCATGTGTCACTTTTGTACTGGTCCAACTCAGCCTGAAAACACCAAATTTGACTGACACGTGTCAGCTCCTGGTGCTGCCACATTACCCTGCTAACGTCACGATGACATCATCATGACGTACTATTGACGTCATCATTGATTTTGACTTTGACTTTTTTACATGTTTGACATGATCTTTAGATCGCGATAACTTCTGCATATGGTGTCCATTTTCGAAAAAAAAATATGTGGATGGAATCAACACGACAAGCCCTACGCAATGGCATTGGTTTCATTTGATTCCAAGAAATTTGATTTTTAGGCCTTTCTAGATCCATTTTGGATCTTTCCTCCCCACTAAGACCTTTTGGTCCTCCAAAAGGGTATTAACCAGTCATCAAGTGCAGGATATGCCTTCCCACTTATCCTTTGTCTTTAAACTTTGTCTTGTGCATCTGTCGCGTCATAATCAATTGCATAATAACCATGACAACTGAAAGCATATTGTTAGCCACTTGAACTTGTACACATCTTACTGAATTCACTACCATCCATGTAGAAAAAATTGGCAGCAATAACGTCAGAAATATGACTGCAAATGAACCAATATGTTTGACTGGCTTGCATGACATTAACTTATCTTGAAGAAAAGTATGATTGAATTTCCATTCTGCAACCATCTCATGTTAATGCTTAAGATCAATTGCTTTACTTAACACAATTATAGGTGTATTTCTTGCATAAGTTGTCTTCTTTAATTGTTCCATTCTTAGAAGAGATTTATTTGCTTTTATGTGATGAGCTTGTACAACATATTCATTGTCTTCCTTAAGCAAGTGATATTGATTATGTTCCCTGTAGAAGATTGCTTTGCGATCATATAAATAAGGGCTACCTAAGACCATTCCACATGTTTCTAGTGGCACCACATCACATGTTACTTCATCCACATACTTAGATGTAATTTCAAACTTTATGATACATTTCTTTGTTATGGGAAATTTGTGAACTTTGCTTATCCGATTTAGTGAATAGGTTTTTTGATGCATCTTAGTGTTTAATCCCAATTTATTGACCACTTCTTCTGAAATTAAGTTAGATTGAGATCCACTATGTATCAATGTGTCGATCTTAGTATGTTTCATTATGACCCTTATATGGAACAATTTACTTCTTGAATCAAAACCATCACCAATTTTACCTTTCAAACTAACTTCTATAATCTTAGACTCATCACCTCAATCATACCCCAAGTCTGTTGGTCGTGTTGTTGTTGCAACTTTTTGCCTCCCTTTCCTCTCTTTGAACCACTTCGGTCTCTTATCTAGGTGCAATTTCCAGCAATGCTCATCATCGTGCCCTTTTTTCTTGCAATGCTTGCAAGAGAGCTTCTCTTCCTTCACTGTTGTTGAATATGCTTTATTTCCATTCCCTTTTCATTTTCCATATTTCTTTGAATATGATTCCCCTGATACACTAACTCCAATTTTCCCTACTTCAATATATGTTGCTTGAACATAAACCTCATCAATATTAGTAGGTCCAAATATAAATATAGTATTACGAATATAAGCGGGAAAACCTCAAATATACTTCATAATAGTTTCTTGTGTAGTTAATGGAACATCTAACATCAAAGTCATCTTACGAAATTCATCTGTATATTCCTACACTGACCGTCCTTTCCTTAAATTAAGACTTTTCCATTCAATTAAATCATTTTCCTTATATCCCAATGGATAGAACTGTTTTCTAAGTGCGGAAATAAAATCATGCCATGATGGAAAAATCTTACCAACTTGTTGAGTTCCATGTTGCATCTTACTTTGCCAGAAGATGAGTGTTGTGCTTTCAAGACGAAGCAATGCCAATCTGTTTTTGGTTGCCTCATCTTTGATTTGTTGCACATTACAATATGCCTCTATCTGTCTAACCTAGTTATCGAGTTTCTCGGCATAAAGTTCTCCATTATACATAGGCAAAACAAATTTTACATCAAATTTAAGTAATGACATATCAGGCTTATGTTTATGACAATGTTTTCTTGAAGAAGTAGTATTTGAACTTATACTTGAAGAAGAAGAAGAAGATGGAGATGAAGGAGGAGAAGGAGGAGATTTTGGAGGGTCCTCTCATTCTTCACTTTTGGCTTGCTTTGAAGATTCCCTTTGAACCGGTCTCTTTCGTTCCAAGTAATCATCATACAATACTTTTACCATCTCCGACATAGCAAATAAAGTCTTTTCAAACTCTCTTTCGATTTGAGAAAGTCCTTCTTCCGATGCCATCTTCTCACTTTGAGATGTCATCTTTCTTGATCCAATCTCAGGATCTCCTTCTACAAGATCTCCTTCACCACGGATTAGTTTTTCCCTGGTAATCATGCAAACTCAAACAACCAACTGACAACCTACTCTGATACCACTTGATCTGAAAATGTTATTTTAAAGACTATGGTTAAGTTTATGCATGAGTTGATTTACCATTTAGGAATTAAGAGAAGAAGCTTAATGAAAGAATGTTTCAGCCATATAAGAAATAAAAACAACAAACCATAACACCAAGATTGTTAACAGAGTTCAGCACAAGTTTTCCTACGTCTTCGGGCCTTTGTCTGAGTGGGGAAGGATTCTTGTTAATCTTCAATGCTTTAAGAATACAAGAGAAAGACTTACATAACAGCTCCTGAAACCACCTTTCAGATTTGCAAATTTTGGACATAAATAGACATCACCATTGGTTGGAACAAGAAATTCTGAGACTTTTGAGTATAAAGTCAACTATGTTTGGATCGACATCTCAGGCTCTGAAGGAACTTTTATGTTTGACTACTCAGATGCAGAAACATAAGCCATATTCAGACTCCCCTCAAAATTCTGCAACTTTTGAGTATAAAGTCGACCTTCTTCTGACAAGTCCCTCGACACCTCCCCTCAGCATGAATCCCAATGATGTGCCCTGTCAGATCCGTACAATCTCGATTTGCATGACAAATAAACTATTTTTTCTCGATTTTCATGCCCGGATCAATAAACCAGACTCTGCCAAATTTAGCGACAGTTGCCAAACTTAGCGCTAGTTAGCCAGATTTAGCGAGATTCTGTCGGATTTGGAGGATCTCTGCCATTGCAAGATACCAGATATAATTAAATACGCAGAACATAAATAAAATGCTAGTAATGGCAGAATAACAATAATATAACCAGCATAATCTCAACAATAACACAGAAATAATATAAGAACAACAACTGAAATAGCACCTTGATTCAGAAAGCAATGTTCACAGGCCTCTTTGAGGAGGTAACCTCCAGTCGAGCAGCGCTCTGTTACAATAATCTCCAAGCTAGGGTTTTCATACCTTCGACCCTTATTTATACTAAATATGTCTATTAAGAGAAGCATCTAGAGGAAGATCCTTCTAGAAGTGACAACTTCTATTAGGTCTTCTTACATCCTCCTTATTCTATTTTATTGAAAGGCCTTATTAATATTGACCTTTATTACATCCGAACACAATGATCTACCTATGTGCGGGTTAGGACCCTAAGATGTATGCCCCCTTAAAAACAGCCTTGTCCTCAAGGCTTGAGATGTGGAAACTATTGTAGAATGGTAGCTAGTTCCCAAGTGGCATCTGCTAGAGTCGTATCTTACCATTGGACTAGCACTTCCTTGATGG
>SNQJ01S0214231.1:0-13858 GCA_010110895.2 Picea sitchensis | reverse complement strand
TGCACTTGTTTATGGTACAGGTTGATTATAGGTTGAGGTTGATGAACTTGTTTAGAGTACAGGTTGATTACAGGTTGAGGTACAGGTTGATGCATGGTTCAGATTTATTGGTACAGGTTTACAACAATATATCTCACAGTGACAAGTTGACAGTGGTTCCATCATTCTACTTCTACTTGAGGATGGCAGTACGGGGCAAGGACAGGTGGTTGTAGCTAGAGAACATAGGGGGTTGTAGCCTCCTTCTGGTTGTATCCAGAGAATTGGGGAGTTGGAGATTCCCTCAGGTTATAGCCTCCTTCCAGTTGCAGCTGGAAAACAAAGGAAGTTGGTGCTTCCAGTGAATGTAATTCTTCAAGACATATAAGAAAAAGAATTTCGTGGTTTTCTTCCGATTTGGGTTTCCACGTAAAACACTCGTGTACTGTGTATGTGTATTTTTGTTAATTTTTTCATTGCTTATTTACTTCGAAGTTATTGGATGATAATGCTTCATTGATATAACACTTGGATTATATGGTTAAAAAGGATTAAATTGCTCTATTACTGATTCACCCCCCCTCTCATTAATCCAACACTTTTGTACCTTGGAATTTATTTTTTCTACTGTTATCATTCTGTTCTTCTTCTTGGGACTCATCTTTGATAAATATTTCCTCCACCAATTGAATGGAAGACTCCATACTTTATTTTTCTTTTCTACCATCCATCAAGTCTTATGTATCACATTTAGCATCAACCATCTGTATTATATGTTGTGTTCCACAAGTCACATCAACCTTTTGCATGATCTCATTTTTATCACCTGCCACATAAACCATTTGTATAATTCCTTTTGTTTCACAAGTTGCATCAAAATTTTCTATTAGATCCACTCTATCACAACTTGCATCAACATTGTATGAAGTTATTTTATGAATATGGTACGTTAGTTATGCAATCAATTTGATTCGTCCTTTATCTTACTTTTATTTGAAGTACATCAATCAATTGATCCTTCATATATATTTTATGTTGCAGATCACTTGTCAACTATATTGTATCAACCATGTGATCAATTATGTTTTTATTTTGAATTAATGTCCACTCAAGGGTTTCAATTTGATTCTACAATTCATGGTGGTATGGTTACAATCCTTTGATTTCATGAGAGGTGTTGTGTAAATTATTTCCTCCTTTACCCATTTCTTATTATTTTCTCACTCACTTGTGACACTCGCTTGTAATCTCTCACTTTCACTTGTTTCTTTTATATCATTTAGTGCTTGATTTTATCCCACCTTAGGGTGTCAAGTAATACTGATCATTGACCTTAAAGTGTGAAATTTCAATAATTTGATTTGATGACTCACTTGACCTCCTTATTCTAATTTCAAGTAGTTATTGATCATGACATTCACAATTGACATTGAAATGGGTTTCTTCTTGACCCTTTGTACAATTCAATGTTTAGATTCAAAATATTTATCCTCCTTCACATTTTTACATTTCAATGATTAATTTTGTGCTTCAAAAGACTAGATGAGAAAATAACAATTTGCTCATTGCATGATTTTAAGTACTGATTGAAATCGTGATTATCCTTCATGAACTCATGAGAATTTTGTGCTTCATTTTCTTTCCAACTTAAATATGAATGTCAAAACACTAGACATGAAACAACATAAGCATCCAAGACATTATGCATAATCACACACAAGGAAAAAGTGTCCTTACACCCCATTATTCCATTTCAGGGTGAACTAGGATAAGGAGAGAAATAATATTTTTATCTTATTATGATATTCTTCTTAGAATGATAATTTCCATATCTCAAGACAAAGGATTTCCTCCTTAAAAATATCTCCAACCTCCTATTACAAAAATAAATACTTATGCGATCTTGTCAAACTTTCAAAATTTGATCAAATAGTGATTATAAAGCGATAATCATTTCCCCTTTGACCCACTTTAAAGTGAAAATTATGGTTCGATGCTTCAATTACAATGAATAAGAGTACCCCTTTAAACTATAAAGACTTCACTCCTTATATCTTCAATTTTTACATGAAAAGAACTAATGTTTTTTATCTTTTCAAGCATGTGATTACAATACTATTTCCTTTTGTATGAAGAAATTGTCAATTTACAAAAGATATTTTTCCATTAACCAACCTCATTTTGACTCTTGAAAAAAAATCCTTCCTCGCTTCCCCTTTCAAAGTAATAAAAAAAAATGTTTTTTTCAAAAAGTTGACACTTGTGAACTACAAGAGTTAACTGTCAATTTGTTTTTATAATAAATCTTTATCAAACATCATCCAAGTAGGTGGATTCATTGAGAACCTTCCTTTAGGGCATTGTTGTCACTCATAACCTTCACATACCTACATTTGGGGTCACTTTCACTACAAATAAGTGGTCGATCAATGGGTTACCATTTGGTAGTACACTCAACCCTCTTCGCTACCTCTATCAAAAGTGGAGATTGTTTCACCTGAGTGGATCTACCATTGGAAGGGAGAGTTTTGTCATATCTCACTAGGTCATGTCTCAAATTCTAGAAAAAAGAGGCCCTCAATTGATCAATGTGTCAACTTGCCATTCCTTATTTGATTTCCACTGTTTAAGCATGACTTTTGTATGTACTCTCTCAATTTTGATTAAATTTTAGTTAACAATTAGACAAGGCTATATTCCCAAAATTAGTTTTTGCTTGAGAATAATCGACAACATGCCTCTCATATAACTACTAATTTCAATTTCCTGAATCCGTTAAGTACATTTTTCATGCTCCAATCTTCTGTGGAGACATACTAAATTATTCTTGAATTCCAGAAAATCATTTGTCCTTCTTCTCACTTTCTGATATGATCCTTCACCTTTATACACAAAGTAGACATTCTCTAACATTGATGTACCAGATGAGGGTAACTTTTACCACTGCGAATCTACAGTAAGACCTCCAAAAGATAATATTTCTAGGTAGATCATGGATTTGGTTTATGGAAATCGTGGAAGTGGGTAGAACAGAACCACCATTTCCTCCTCTTACATCCATCCTAATTACAAGATCTCTCCTAGACTCCTTGTGTCTACAAAAAATGGATCAAATGTAGTAGATTTGGTGGAAGAAGAATTGGGTTCACAAATTCCCTATAGGGATCTCCTATTTTAACTTATTATCAATCTCCTACGAAATTTGGAAGTCACTAAAACAATTGCTTAGGCTCCACAAATTTTTTGTGTGCCCACCTGCGTGGGACACATCGCAGTTTCCAATCCTGAGAGGCGGTGATCAAAAGATCCAAGGACTTATTTTTGTTGAAAAAAGGGTGGTTTTAAAAACTTTGTGATTGTCTAGGGACTTACAATCTAACAATAATATCAAAACTAAACATTCATGCATAATAATGGTAACAATCATGCACAAAATTAGGTTGTTTATAGTTTGGTCTTTCTCAAATTCAAGAAAACAATCCCTCTACTCCCATTACTAATAATTTATTTTGAGTTGATATTTAGACTACACACAAAAACCATATAACTAGAAATACAACTAAAAAAAGATATATAAGTGGTTAAATTAAAAACAAACTATTGATCATGAATATATAATTAAAGTAAAGTGTTACCCAAGATGATTGACCTAATATTGCATCAGCTTGACCACTTCATCAACCAATGGTTGACTAGTTTATTAAGAAACAAAAGGTGATTTAGGAGACATAAGGTGCTTATTTGAGAATCATTGGGAGAATTCAAAACATTTAGAGTGGTCCACAACTAAACTAGTATTCCCATGGTCAATCCAAGAATGTTCAAGGTGGTGATCAAGAGGGTACTAATGTTTCCAAAGAAAGGAAAAGCAGAAGAATCCTCTTGGGAAGGGGTCCCTTTGTTGGAACTCACAAAATATTTTTCTGGGGCATCACTTCCACCAGGTGAAAAAGGATTATACGAATTCTATCTAGGCTATTGATTTTAAGTAGAATTCATTTTAACATAAGAATGAAGTCCTCCATACATTGGATTTATAAATTATAGAAAGGGATTGTTCCCCCAAGGCACTATAGTAGACAATAAGGATTCACTTTCCTAGTTTCTAAGACCTCACAAGGGATTTATCTCCATTGGTATCCCCATACAAGGAAATACCCCACCCATTTGGTCACCAAAACCTTGAAGGGGTTGGTTCCCACTAAGAAACCCAGAGGATGGAAAAGATCCACTCTTGAGTGTCAATGTTGATGTGGGGATATCCCCCCCTCCCCATGGAAAGGTAGGAAAAAAGGGTGGATGAACTCCCCACTGAATTGCTAATACTAGGGAAGACCTAAGGAAAACTAGCCTCCACATGTGGCATCCCAATACTCGACATTCCAAAGGAAAAATCACCTCCACCATATGAGGTAGAGTGTTGTGGTTCCATCCCACTATTAGGAATAGTCATAGGAGGAATAACAACTCCAATTGAATGTATGGGAGGGATCGTGCTCAATGTATATGATATGGGAGGAGTAACTTCTAAACCAGTAAAGGAACACCCCTTAGAAGCTAAACATGATCATCCAAATTCGTCACAAATCCTTGAGCTTCAAGCTCCTCGTTGGTGATACCTTCCATCAGGGGATTGTCCATGTTTGGTTGAGTCTAGTGTATTGGATCTGACAAACCAACGTTATCAAGACCATGCCTTCTTGGAGGTGGATCCTTGATTTCAGGTGAAATACCATGAGTCCTTCTTAACCGGTGGACTGGTTGGTGGGGCATTTTGAGTCAAAGATCCAAAAGTGTTGGGATAGACACAAACTAAGTCCAACTACATAAAGTATCACACAACTATAAAATACCTAAAACAAATCAACAGACACAAACTAATTTTCAAAATCTCAACCAAGGTGGATTAGGTCCTAAGTCCAAAGTGGTGAAAAGGTGATCAATGGACCTTTTGGAGACTGATACAAGTTGATTAAGTCCCGATATTGATCAATGAAGGAGTGAGAGACAATTATGGTAACCTTATCACAACATTCACCTAAGGTGTAAGTGACCTAAAGAATATGGAAACCCTCCAAAGGAGACAAAACAATGATTAAACATTTTCCTCAGGTACCACAAGCACTTCCCACTTGCATTCACCCATGTGAAATATTAGGACAAGCCACTAAGGTTAGTAGTTCACAATCAACAATCAAGAAGAACAATCATAGGTTGGGAAAACACATAAGGTAAGGGTATCAAATCCAAAATCTTCCAAAGTTATTAGCACCCAGAGGACCTTGGCACTTTGGAAACCCCTATATACACAATAATCCAATGGAAATTAAACCAAGCGAAGGAGGGTATATCACCTCCACTTTATCTAATGTGAAATCATGCTTAACTCCTCTTATAGAGGATCTTTTTCAAGGAGTGCTCCTTGATACTATTGTATTTTTCACACTCTTTAATCAACTTCTAGTTTGTAGTTTTATGGACGTGGAGAGTTTACTCTACAACCTATACCAAGGCCCTAAGACCTAGACTATTGTGTGTTTTCCCTAAAAGAAAAGAGACTAGTTCTTTTTATATTAAACATTCATTTTAATTATATGTTAATTACTCAAAGGGTTATGGACATGCAACTAGTAATGTTTTAAATAAAAGCAAAAAAATTGATAAGAACATTAGCATTATTGATTCTTAAATGAAATATGTTGTATCATGAACTATTCTAAAAAGAAAATTGAATGCAACATGCAAATTGCTAATGCAATATTTTTTCCTTTTCTCTCAATAAATCAAATCTATCAATCCTTTTCAATTAACCAAGAAAAAAGTAAGAAAGAAACTATCCAAACACACCTCAAATGCATAAACAAAACAAGAAAACAAACAAAGACACCTACAATTATTTTTCTTTTGAATGATGAATGTTAAATGCAACTAAGAAAGCATGCAATATACTGTTACTAATTGCAAACAGATACCTGGGGAACCAAACTAGCAAAAAGGTTGATAAAAATTGGGAAAAAAACAAGAATGAAGTCTAGAACAAGCAATTCCCAGGAGGCAGTCTCTCCTTAGGGGAAAATACTTACAAATTAATCACATAGAATAGGAAAGTGATCATTATGTTTCCAAGGGAAAGTGGTGAGTGACTTAAATAGAGGGAAGAAACTTAAAAAAACCTCAAAACAATTCTTGAAATTTAGCCTAGAAGGACTGTAAACAAGCAATCAAATAGGAAATAGGCCAGAGAAATTAAAACACAATCCTAGAAACAATAGAAAACACCCTATATAGAATAAATCTAGGAGTTATTCCCCAGTGGGTCTTCCAGTTCTATTATGGATAATAAAAATATAGTGTATGACTAGGGTGAAATCACAACATATCAAAAGGAGAAGATAATGATCTTTCTTTCACCTAGCTTAGCCTACAATAAGTTCCTTATTTGTAGATTATATGGTATAAGATCTAGTTGAATCTTTAATAATGACATAACTTCTAGTACTTTGAAAATAAATCATAATATATGTGTAAATAAAATAGGGAAAGGTTAGAATACATCTAGGCCATCAATATTCAACTTCGAGAAGAGAATAAGAACTTGAAGGAAAAGGTTCATATGTTTGACTAGAGAATGGCACAACTGGAGAAGAATCTTTGGACCTTGACAAGATTGTTTCTACTTCTAGGGAATTGTTTTGATGAATGTCAAGATTCCCTCAATACAATTATAGTGAACTAGGATAAGAGCTTAATTCAACTTGTGAAATTGGAAGAGAAGGTCAACTAGATGGATACCTTGGAAGAAGAAAACCTCACTCAAATGATGGCTCAATCACATATATAACTAGCAGAGAAGGAAGAAGCATCGATAAAGATACAAGAAACTATCCAAAATACCAAGGAAGAAAAAATCCCTTCCATCACCATTGTCAAAGCCAACACCATGAATAAAACAACTTTGGTAAGCTCACATTCCTTAGAAATTTCTCAATAACCTTTTGGTGAATTTAAAAGTCCTACCAGAAGAATTGGTTCCAAGATACTAAGGAAAATAGGCTACAATGGACAAGGGCTATAAAATATAAGACAAGGATTCCTAAGCCCTATTATAGTTGAACTAAGGGTCAAGCATGAAGGCCTAGATTTTTATGGAAAAAAGAAAAACACCATAAAGAACAAGAGGGAATTTGTGAATGAAAACTACATGGAAGAATTGGCTTTCTCATTAGAAGAAAGAGTATAAAAAATGAAGGTGGTAGCACACCACCATTCCATCCTTATTTTGGTCAATTGCAAAAAGGCAGTGATGAATAAAGTGCATAGACTCAACATGCACCATCACTTAGAATAATTGGTAATCCAATCGGTAGGGGTAAAGAGGAGAATACCAAAAGGCCTACATAAAATAGGGAATTCCTCATTTTTCACTACTACAAGAAGAAATATATAGTGTTTTCATCTATTGGTACTCATAGGAACATAGGCTACGATGGAAAAGGGCTAGAAAAGAGAAGACAAGGATTCCTAAGCCCTATTATAGTTGAACTAAGGGTCAAGCATGAAGGCCTATATTTTTATGGCAGAAGGAAAAACACCATAAACAACAAGAGGGAATTTGTGAATGCAAACTACATGGTAGAATTGGCTTTATCATTAGAAGAAAGAGTATAAAAAATGAAGGTGGTATCACACCACCATTCCATACTTATTTTGGTGAATTGCAAAAGGGTAGTGATGAATAAAGTGCATAGACTCAGCATGCACCATCACTTAGAATAATTGGTAATCCAATCGGTAGGGGTAAAGAGGAGAATACCAAGAGGCCTACATAAAATAGGGAATTCCTCATTTTTCACTACTACAAGAAGAAATATAGTGTTTTCATCTATTGGTACTCATAGGCATGCTCATTATGTGGAAAGGAATTCTATCGTGTTCGCATTTTTTTGGGAGAAGTAGGCCACATGGTACAATACAATTTTTTTTAAAAGGAGTAATGGAAATAATACTTCCCCAAAAAACCAACAAATTCAAAGGAAAAGGGGAGAAAAGAGATATGTCAAGCAATCCATATAGTAGTTCCAAGAAATGTTTCCACCATTGGAATTTGAGTGGGCATTGGGAATAAAAGTGTTTGCGACTTCATCTAAAGCTTCACCATAGGAACATAACCAAGAGAAGTGTGTGTAAAGTAAAAAATAATAGAGATAAATAACTCATTACATATTCAACTTAGTAAGTAGAAATTATCCAAAGGGTCTTAGTAGTATCAAGGTTCGTGACACCAACAAGGTGGACAAAAATATTATGCCAAAGGAAACCTCAACTCAATTGTTTCTTGTGATCTTCTAAAACAGATATCCGTTTCTTGGAGATGTATGATATATTGGTGTAGGGAAGTCAAGGGAATTCTATTTTATTTATATCCTCCAAATATTGAGGCACTCCCTTTCCCTCAAGAGTGTAGCATATTGATGAGTATCATCTATAGTCATACATGCGTAGGATTCATCAAATGTTTAGGTGGAAGAGGGTGTTATGATTTCACACCAAGAAGGGAAATAAATCATTGTTGTTGTAGAGGTAGAGTGTTGGTAAGTACATGTTGACAATAGAGAGTTATTTCCACACAAAATAAATTAATTCTAATAGGAGAATGTATACCATGTTTCTTTTCACGGAGTTGTGTGATTGCATAGCTACCACATTCTCACTTAAAGAAAGATGCCGTAATTCAACTTGTCTTAATTGAACACAAAGATGGACTATCTCCAAGTATAAGAGAGATGGGAATGAATTTTGATTCTATAGCTCAATTATGGAGATTTCTCAAACCCAAGAGTAATTGAGAATAGTTTTTAACTATGGGAAGAAGCAATCCAGGAACCAAATCCAAAGACAGTGCTAGAACCAAATCCATGGGACAAAGCTACAGAAAAAGGTGTACCTAGGAGCTATATGTAGAGCCATGTTCCTAAGAAGAATAAAAATGAGACATTGATCCATATTGGTTTCCTCAAATATTTTGCAAACCAAAAAACACTCTCAATGGGGAGGTGTGATCCAAAATGGATCTGAACCAAGACGATAGTTGTAAGACTCAGTACTGAAATATAAGTGAGAAATTAATGAACATTAGATAATACATAAAAGACAATGCAATGTAAAGTTAAATGAGGCGAATTTGAAGAAAAATAAAGAATTAAATAAGAATAGAAAATAAAAATAGAAGAGAAAGATGGATAAATCGAAAATGAAAGGTCATGAATATTGACCTTCCTATAACCCTATAATTCCCTATTTCTTCTTGTAATTTATCTCTCAAATATATTTTCACTGTTTATAGGCCAAGGAGAGTAGAATACATATATATTTCCATTTGATTGCATTGTAAATAAGATTGTCAAAAAATCACTGAACAAACCATTTGATACTCAGTATTTATTTCCTTCATATTTGTTGGGGACCTAACCTCCCTAACCCCTCACATAGCTAGAATAATATATTTTCTGCGTAGTAAGACCAAAATTAGTAATTAAGGCCTCTAGAATAATCCAAACAAGTCTAATGTAAGAGGAATTAATATAAGCTTATGCTTCTAGAAATATCTTCCACTAAAATTTTCTTTAGAAGATAGAATTAGTATAAATAAGAGTAGAAGGAATGAGAAAGTATTTTCTTGAGAATTATCGTAATATAGCTCTTCTCTACTAGAGGTTTCCCCCTCTAAGAGGAAAGTAAAATTTTATTTCTATCAATAAATGTATCATTGTTGGTGTTTTTATTCTCTATATTTTGTTGTTTCGCTGCTATTTTCTATAATATTTATGATTCTAATCATTATAATAAATTTGGTACCTTACAAGTGGTACCAAAACTCTTTCCTCTGCAGAAATTATGGGAATGTCTTTTTAGGGAAGAGATGTGTACAGTTGGCATGTTTAAAAAAAAATATCTATCATTCAACGGGTAAAACTATTGTTGGGGAAGACTACATGAAGGAAATACAAAAAGTTTCATGTGATTACTCGAAATAAATGTTTCACCTTGTTAGAAACTTATGTAACCCTTGTTATCATGCAATTTTTACTTTTCCAAAAGGGAAAGGATAATGGAGGGAAAATTGGTGTAACAGAGGTTGTCCTATCACTATCGCCTTAATAAGACACCACTTTCTATTTAGGGTTGAAGCCCAGGGGAGACGTCCCCGATGACCTGGAGTTTGAGAAGGAAATGGTTTAGGTATCGAGAAAATTTATCCCCTCTCACAAGTCACACCGATCAGAAAGTCCCAAATTTTTAACAAATGAAGCAATGATATGCTTAAGTGTACCTTCCCAAAACAAAGCAACAATAAAAACACTATTTTATCAAGTACAATTTGATGTTAGTGCTTCATAAAACCTTGGACTTGTCAATGAAAACAATAAGTTGATACAAGATGAAGTAAACAAAAATTCTATAAAAACAATGTATATGTAATGATCATGTCACAATCAATGCCTTAAATAAGCTTCAAAATGATAAAATTGATAATCTAACAATAGAAATATACTAGCACTTGTCTCAAGCTATTTAGGCAATGTAAAAATAAACTTTTGTAATTGATTTTAAGAGCTTTTACTGCTGTAATAATTGGTTGTAGACTACTTTTGTAACAACAATAAGAATGTTAGTATATTAGCCTAATCTAGGGTTAGGAAAAGTTAGTAAGCAACTTGAGGTAAAAGATTTAAGGGTTGTTCTCATCAATGAGTCAAATATAAGGTCTAGATCAGTGTCTTTAGGGATAATGGAGTCACTTTTTGCAAAAATAGTCTTGAAGGAATCAAATGATAATGTGTGATATAAGGATAAGAGGGATGATGGTTGAGGTTTTGGTAACCCAAGGCCTCAATCAACAAACCCTAGAAGGAAAATGACTACTAGGAAGTAGGTAACCCTAGACCCTAGCAGCTTTCCTTCTTATTTATATCAAGATTGAAGTTAATGAAGGCTTTGATCCAGGTGGATATCGGTGGCCACCCACCTTTTCCGACTGGCTTAAAACAGTTTTCTGGCAATTTTGGCAATTTACTATTTTTAGCAGTTTTTAACTTCCGGGGCCATTTTGAGGGCCCAAATGAAGGTTTTTCGAGATCAAGACTTTCAATGATATCCAAAGGAATAATTGAGCCCCAAAAATGAATCTCCTCGATAAAACCTTTCCAACGAGCTATCACACGCCTAGAACAAAGATCATATGCAAAACGTTACAACCCCGGGAAGTTGATGTACTCACTTACCCAAATGAGGCCCACGTGACTTTTGGCACTTCATCTACTAGGGTTATGTTTTTGGATGTCTAGGGTTTTTTTCATTCCTGTTTATTGTAAAAATACCTTTAGAGCCTCATTGTAACCATCTTCTTGCGAATGCGAGTAGCCGTCACATCTCTTCTCAGAGATAAGATGCCACCATTCTAGCAAGTCTTTCACTCTGTATTTTTATAGTCTCTGTACATTTATTTCGTTAATATAAATCATGTATTACTATATATCTGTGTTTATGGCTGCATCTATGATACATTTATGTTATCTTATTGAATACCTGTGATATCTCGGTGCATTTCTTTATTATATCTCCACTCGCATTTCATGTCGAAAATAATCTGGATCAGGCTTGATGAAGAAAATGATGCTAGGGTTATACAATGGTATGAATCTAGAAAAATACTTAAAAGGATAGGATTTCTAGCAAAATCTAGTAGGTGAAAAGCTATTAATACAAGGACAATAACATGTGCTTGATCTCCTAGGGTTTTAAGCTAGCAATTTCATAATCTTCGAAAAATGAAAAGTAAATGTACTATAACCATTTAAAGTAAATAATAATTGCATAAATTCACTTACATTCACCAAGAATAATCTAGCCAATAGGCTATTTGTAGACTTTCCACAAATAAAATGCCAAAATATACCAAAATAAGCCTCCTCCAAGAGTTGCACACCACTTAATTTTAGACAATAAACCCTAAGGGAGCCGAATTTCAGACCTCACTTGTGTGAGTGAAATAATGATGATAAAACACAAGGAGAAAATCCCTTATTTATACAATAAAAATGACCTTTAATTACAAAATTAGGTAAAAAAGGCCGACATGGCCATTTTACATGAGAAAATCCAATTTTACATGAATTTGTCAAATAAAACCCTAAATTAATCTTTTTAGGGTGACTACATGCCCATCCTAGGGTGACGTTAGCCCTCCAAGTGGAATGTTGGGGCTCAAAACCCCTCTGGAATTGCCACAAGTGCCAACCAATGTAATTCTCAAGCTGGGTGCCTCAACTAGGTGATTTCAAGGCTCTGAATGATGACGTCAAGGACCTTCAAGGGCCAAAATCATGGTGGGAGGGAAATACCCCCTAGGTCTTGGCCTGCTAGGTTGTCTCTATTGGAACATCCTCGTCTCTCTCCAGTGCAAGCCTCTGGTATATGTCTACCCCTTGTTGGGGTCTCAATATCCATCTGGTGGGATTTTATCCCTATGTAGGTTCGAGATAATCATCTCCCCATATGTACCTATCCGTCATGAATGGTCCTGCAACAAAACAAAGTATGCCCTCCATGGGCTCATAAGTCATAGGGATCATAGCAATGTCAATCACATCTAATAATCAATTTATTCAAATATGTGCATAAAACCCCCCGTTCCTAGACAATTTCTTAAAGACGTTATGATATTCTACAAGCCAGGTTTGGAGAGGGTTTCAAGGTGTCCTATTGGGCCAATTATCCTTGGATGTGGGATGTTTTTGGGTGTGACTAATCTAGGTCATGTAAGTGCATGAGATTGTCAGAAAATTGGCTTAGGTTGATGGAAAATTGGTATGGTTTTTTGGTTTTCATTGATGTCAACCATTGGAGAGTGATATTGTATATTGATGTCAACCATTGGAGAGTGATATTGTAGATTAATGTCAACCCTTTGTGATTGATGTCAACCCTTGGAGAAATTATAGTAGCGAATTCCGGTAGCACAATGGTTTGGGTAATGGACCCAAGTTTGTTTGATGTATAACTGTATGAGTTTTAATATATTTGAAGTTAAGACTATTCTATATGGATATTAAATGTCATTCCATTTCTGGTGGTATGTGGAAAGTGTTGGATTACTGAGAGGGGGGGTGAATCAGTAATAATGTAATTATAATACTTTTTCTTCAAATGTTATATCAACGTAGAATTATTATCCAATAATGAGCAGTAAGAAATAAACCATCACACACATACACAGTACACCAGTGTTTTATGTGGAAACCCAAATCGGGAGAAAACCATGAAATGCTTTTTGTTATATATCTTGAAGAATTACATTCATTGGAAGCACCAACTTCCTTTGTTTTCTAGCTGCAACTGGAAGGAGGCTCCAACCCCCTATTTTCTCAGGCTACAACCTGAGGGAAGCTCCAACTCCCCAATTCTCTAGCTACAACCAGAAAGAGGCTACAACCCCCAATGTTCTCCAGCTACAACCAAAAGGTGGCTACAACCACCTGTCCTTGCCCCGTCTTGCCACCCTGAAGTATAAGTAGAATGATGTAACCACTGTCACACTATCATTGTGAGATATACCACTGTAAATTGTACCAATAAATCTGAACCATGCATCAACGATGCATCAACCGGTAACTCAACCTATAATCAACCTGTACCATAAACAAGTGCATCAACCATGCACCAGCCTGTAATAAAACTGTACCATAAACAAGTGCATACAACCATGTACCAAGTATGTACCAATCATGTGTCAACTACTCATCAACTATGACTCATCAATATGTACCAACATCATCAACTATACACCTCATGTATGTGAGTCAACTCATCAACTACTTGT
>SNQJ01S0214230.1:8588-24259 GCA_010110895.2 Picea sitchensis | reverse complement strand
AAAATTCATCATCATCATTATTTCAATCAAGGGCTTTAGAGTGTTCTTTACCTTCATTTGAAATATCCTCATGATCTTCCTTTTTTCCAACATCAACACATACTTATTTGCCTTCATTTGAAATGTCTTCAAGATCTTCCTTTGATTCTTTATCTTCACTTGAAATGTTTTCAAGATCTTCCATTGTGCTATTATTACTTGATTCTTTATCTTCACTTGAAATATTTTCAAAATCACATTTAGAAATAATGCATTCAAGAGTTTTTTATGATTCTTTACCTTTGATGATGTTGATGGAGTGGTCTTCAATTTCGTCTTTCTCTTCCTTGCTTTGATATGTCTCTTCTAGCTTTAGCCATAGTTCCTTGGAGGAAGTGCATTGTCCCATGCTCTCTTTGATAGGGATTGAGAGTCCACTAAGAATTGTATTGAGAGCCAATGCATCATTCTTCTTTCCTTCCCTTTGAGCTGCAAGTTTTGACTTGTTATTCAATGGAACATATCCACCAATGGTTTCCTTCCAAATAGCTGCTCCCATTGTCTTCAAATACACTCTCATCTCTATTCTCCAATTACAATAGTTTTCCTCATCAAGGATTGGAACTTCATCATCCATGTGTGTGTCTATGGATCTCCTTCAAGTTTGTTAAGGCTTGTAGTGAAGGTCGGCTCTGATACCAATTGTTGGACACACCTACCACACTTAGAGGGGGGGTGAATGAGTGTGGAGCTCTTTTTCAAAAACTTCCCTCTTGCACAAAAACTCATCAATTAGCATTCAACATTTATTCATTAGCCATTGTTGTCATTTATAACCAGTTAGATGTGAGCACATATCAACAACATATATCAGCAATATATCATCAACAAGTCATTACCACAATGAACACAATGAACACAATGAACACAAGATGTATGTACAATTTTATTTTTATTATGGACTTCAATCCTTGGGGTTTATAAGCAACAACTGAATAGAGTAAAACTCTACAAGAGCACCAGCTCTATATGCAAGACTCAACTTACATTATCAGCACCAACTGAGATGAGGCAACAATCCTCAATAGATATCAATCTGTCAATAGGTACGTGACATGTCATTAGTGTAGCCCACATGTGAATGCGCTCTGGCTCACTACAACCCGCGTGTGAACGTGTCTAGTGTATAATGCAGCAAGCATTTACTTCTAAGAAATTGGGGTTTTGCTTTTCTTCACATGCTGAGATCCTCTATCACCTGCAATCACTTTCTCTTCTATCTTCCACTGTCCAAACTGACCCACATCCAGTCACAACATATCCAAGCTCTCCAATAGCTTTCTCATGCTCCACATCAAATCAATATGAATGTTATCTCAATCATGTATAAATAGCTAGTATACCATAGCAATCATATCACTACTGAATCACAAGAGTGCTGCTCACTCCATCCATCAAATCAACTAAATTGAGCCACATCATAGAAGCCATACCAATAATTCCCTAAGCATTCACAACATATCAAACAATAGCATCTATCAAGACAATAATGTAACCATACCAGTGTCTGAGTGATAGATCTGAGGCTATAGAATGTAGATCTGGAACCTGCCTCATCATCTAAGAGCTTGGCACTAGATCAAACAAAAATCTCCATGATTTTATTCAGTCCATGCTCCCTATACACAGTCAACCCACGTGTACACTCACCCTATACACAGCCAGCCTGCTTGTACATGCACCCTATACACAAACAACCCATGTGTACATTAGAAGATAGGATTTTCTGTGACTCCGAGACTTTTGCCGTCAAGATCTCTGATATTGCCGAAACTTTGATGCGTCCATGAGATCCTCCTCTCGATCTCTTCCTCAGAATAGATATTCAATCATGCTCAAGAGATCCACATCAATAGGATGCTCTCACAAGAATCTCTTCATCAATACTCCACAAGATATTCACAAGAATCTCTCCATTGATCTACAAAATAGATTCTTCTCAAAATGTACTTTTTACAAGAGATCCTAGCTTCTTATTTATACTTTCATCTTCTAGGTCACTTAACCCATTTTTAGGTTACTTAACCCATTTCTAGGTCACTTAACCCATTTAGGGTTAACCACATTCCGGTTACTTAACCCATTTTCTAGGTCACTTAACCTTTTTTCCTTATTTTTTAGGGTTATTCACTTTCCATGAATAGAAAGTCTCCAATACTTTATCATTTAAATATTCCTTCTTGATTTTGTCACTTTCTTTATAATTTAAATAATCCATCTTGATTTTGTCACTTACTTTTATCATTTTAAATATTCCTTCTTGATTTTAATACTTCTTTTATTATTTTAAATAATCCATCTTGATTTTTGTTACTACTTATCATTTAAATAATGATTTCTTCTTTTCAAACACTTTGACTTCTTTGACCTTCTCCTGGGCTTCAAGCCATCACATAAATCAACTTCATAAATCTGGATAACCTCAAACCGGTGGAGGAGTTATGTGACATTCCACATACCACTGAAATGGCATGACAAGCACTATCCATCTAGATAAAGTTTCACCCAACAACTTCATTTATCTTCATCTCTATTATTCAACATACAAGCATGGGTCCCAACCATTCTCCTAGGATAACTCTCAATCCGTAAAGCTGCCTCTTCCCATTAGGGATTTCACCGTAAGGGGACCGCTTCAGAGTTCATCCATTGCGTAATCTTTATCAACCATGATAAGAGAATAATGAATGATTGACCATCAGATCATATATATCAACTATGCATCATGTATCAATGACAACTCATTGATCCATCTTTAATCAAGGGCATCATATCAATGATCCATCTTTATCAATTGGTTTCCACTTGGACATAGATTATTCTCATCAAGGGGTATCATATATCAATCAATTACTTGACATCAATCAAACCAAACCATTTACATCAATGACATATGATCCAACAATCTCCCAAATAATCAAACCATTGACATCAATGACAAACCATTTGGCATCAATGACAACATGATCCAACAATGAAAATATTCCTATAGAGGATGAAGATATCGAAAGGCTTTCATGGAAATGAGAGAAATGATGAAAATCTTGGTGGAAAGGAATACAAGGTTGCAGGAAGGCTCCAACCCCTTCAAATAACAAGGGAGACAATAGCTATGATAAAACTCCAAAAGGAAATGGAGGGAATGGTGTTTTCCACACCTCCCTCAACTCCATCTTCCTCTTCTACCGCCACAACCCTCTTCCGAATTCTCCAAAATGACATGGTAAAATTCCTCCACAAATCCCTTTGTTAAATCTTGATATTAAATTTGAATTGGCAATGTACAAATGGGGAGGTGAATGCTGAGAAATTAGATAACCGGATTCATCAGATTGAGGTGTAATTGTAGGATACAAAAAATTCAAGATGATGAACTAAGATTCAACTCTTGCTTCCTTAAGATTGGATAGTGTAGTACTAATTTGGTGGGAAGCCAAGACTCAAGAGGCAATGAAGAAACATTGTAAAATTTTAACCCCTTGGAATGATTTTATTGTTGCAATTAAAAACAATTTTACCCATTGGTACATATGCAAAAAGCTATTATGGATTGGAAAAATTTTAGACAAGCTAAAGGGAAAAATATGCAAAGATTTACTCAAGAATTTAGGGAGAAGAGCTTTGGTTTGGGAGTAGATTTGTCTTCAAGAAACTTTACTCAAATACATTGGTTTCTTTACATAGTTATTTGAGACATACAATACTCATTTTTTAACCCTTTAAATCTAGATGAAGTATGTGTGCAAACTACTCATTTGGAAGCCGTAGGAAGTTGAATGAAACTCATGAGGGTAACAAGAAGCCTTTAGTCATGGAGACAAAAGGAAAATAAGAAGTTCAAGGGCAATGGAAAAATGTAATGTTGTTGTTAAGAAAGTAGTGGCAGCACCTAATGTAAACATTGTTCAAAGATGGCCATGATGAAGACCATTGTTGGAAACTTCTATCCAAAAAGAAGACCCAAAAGTTGGCAAAAAGGGAAGCTTCAAAGAAACCATACAACATTATTTAGGTTCTAATTCGGGTGATTAAAACAAATACTACAGCCATGGGTTATCAAGGTAAGGGTTCCCATAGCAAGTACTAGTTCTTCATGTAATAGTAATCTAAATGAAACTCGATAAGAAAAAGAAAGAATATAACTTTCTCACATAGCGCTGTTTCAAAGCATACCAAGATAGATACTCTATTTGATCTGGTTTCTCAAGTGAATTTAATCTTATAAAATATTGTTAAAAAGTTGGGCTTAAAAAAAAAACATCATCCTAAGACTTACCCTCTTGGTTTGATATGTGACAATGCTAAATTGCAGGTGACAAGAAGGTGTAAACTTAGGTCACAACAGTACAAATTTTATAGATGAGGTAGAGTTTGATGTTATTCCTTTGGATATATGTGGTATTGTGTTGGGAAGCCCATACTTATATGATAGAAGATCCATTTTCACCATGAGAATAAGTATCACTTGTTTAAAATGGAGTTGAGTACATTGTTAGATAATATCTAAAGAAGATGAATTTGTCACTTGTAAATGTAGGACAAATGAAGAGATTAGTCAATGCTAGTAAGAATTTTGTCTTCTTGATGATCAAACCCAAAGATAATATTGGTGTAAGTTTTTCAAGGCTGTGATGAAAAAGTTGAAATCTGATCTATATGAGGTTGTTAACCAATATGATGAGATGTTTCAGAACTAAAGGGGTTACCTCCAAGAAGGGGTATCCAACATGAAATACAATTGCAGCAAGATTTCGTCCTCCAAACATTGGTATGTATAGGATGTCAACATGGAGAATGCTGAAATCAAAAACAAATCCAAGAGCTGCTTGACAAAGGGGTCATTGCCAACCAAATCGCCATGTGGATATCCAACTGTGTTAGTGCCAAAGAAATATGTTGATACATATGTGCGTAGATTGTGGTCTTGAACAAGATTATTGTAAATAATCCTTATCCTCTTCCTAGAACTCCGATGATTTGCTTGATCAATTAAAATATGCTAAGTATTTTAATAAGTTGTATTTGAGAAGTGGACATCATCAAATCAGGATTGCCGAAAGAGACACATGGAAATATTTACTTCAAAACAAAGCAATAGTTTATCGATGGATAAATGCCTTTTGGACTTTGCATTGCTCCTGCTACTTTCATGAGATTTGTGAATGATGTCTTAAGGCCTTGATGATTGTGTTATTGTCTTACTTGGATGAAATTTTTATTTTCAGCAACTTGAAGAGCATGTTAAGCATGTAAAACAAGTTTTAGATGTTTTGAGAAAAGAAAAGCTATTTTTGAAGATGTCCAGTCGTGAGTTTGGAAAAATTCACTTATCTACTTGGGGCATATTGTTGGTGGAGGTTTAATTGAAAATTGATCCCTCCAAGGTCAAAGTCATATTGAATGGCCCAAGCCCAACAATGTGGCAGAGGTAAGGAGTTTTTGGGAGCAGCCCAATATTGAGAAAGTTTATTGCTAACTTATCTTCAACTGTACCTACGTTTAAAGTGACAAAGTGTCAAGCAAGTTTTTCAATGGGGAGGAAACAACAAAAGGCTTTTGATAATTTCTGAAGGTAGAATCGTTCAGCCTTGCACTTCCGGGAATTTGAGGCAACCTTGAAACCAAACCGATGTGCTAAATTATGCAATGGGAGCCGTCTTGTTACAACATGGTAAGCCCATTTGTTTCATTCTAAACCGCTAATGGTGCCATGATTAATATTATCCTACTTATGATAAGGGAGTATATGCATTGGCAGCGTGTGAAAATGGAAACATTATTTGTTGGGGAAAGAAACGATTGTCCACACGTGCGATCATCAACCACATAAATACTTACAATCACAAACAAAGTTACAACAAGCAAGGTAATGGATGTGGGTTTTCACAACAATTCCACTTGGTCATAAGGTATAAGAGCAGAATTACAACAAAGTTGCCGATATGCTTTCAAGGCTCATTATTAGTGCTTCATTTATTCTTAAGCATAGTCCTATCATGCATGAGAGTCATGTTGCTAATATGCTTTAGATGCTGATTTTAAAAAAATATATGCAACCCTTGTGTCATTCTTAACCACATGTTGAGGAATTGGATTACCATGTGCATGATAATATTTTGTATCATCTTGGCAAGCCATGTATTCCACATAGGTGAAGGAATCATCATAATAAGAGAAGCCCATTCTTCTCTTTATTGTCGGTCACCTTTGCGTAGGCAAGATGGTGGTTAATTTGCAATTCCGCCTATTGGCCTAAAATGAATGAAAGTGTTTCAAGATATGTTTGAGGATGTTTGTTATGTGCCAAAAGCAAACCTAGCAATTGAAAAGTTGGGTTTGTATACTCCACTTCCAGCCCTTCTCGGCCCTTGGGAAAGTATTTCTCATGGACTTTGTAGGAGGTCTACCCGTCTAAAAAATCATGATTATCTTTATGTTGTGGTTGATCGACGAAAATGCGTATTTGAAGCCTTGTAAGAAGGTGTTGCCACCGGAAAGCAAACGCATTAACAAATGTTCTTTCAAAGATGTTTATACATTTGGATAGCTCTAACTATTTGATCGAGATTCTGATTTATTTGGCAACTTTGGTCGAAGCTTATACACTCATGGGATACCAAAATGAAAAGAGCTACCAACTTTCATCCACAAACCGGCTGGTCAAACAAAAAGTGGTCAATAGAACAAAGGGTGCATCTTCTTTGTGGTTATTGGTGTTAGCATCCTAAACTTCTTGATGAGCATTTACACTACATTCACCATGTCTTTGCATAATCGAGATCAGCACTCTTCAACTCAAACATCGCCATTTGAAGAATTTTTTGACTATTTTCCCAAATCTCCTTTAAATTTTATCTTTAAGAAGGATGTTTCTAATGATGGTCATTATGACATTGATAAAGCAAAGAAGTCCATTGAACAAATTCATTCGATACATCGATGGCATACAAGAATGGTTGGAAAAGAGTCAAGCCAAGTGTAAGATGTAAGCATACATTAAGCATCGTTGATCACAGCTCTATGTTGGAGATGAAGTTTGGCTTCACATACTAGTAAGGAGAGGGCTTCGAGAAGGTAAAAAAACCGAAACCAATTAGATATGGTCCTTCCAAGATTCTTGACAAGATTGGTAACAATGCCTCCATTTGGATTTACCTCCTTACATGCAAATGTATGCAGTCGTTAATGTTGACACTTCGAAATTGAAAGGAGTTCTCCTTTGATTGATGATCAAAGAGAACATGTTCAGATTCCTTCTACAGATCAAAGAGAACTTCAAAACGGGGAAATGTGGAATATCTTCGACCTATTCTAAAGGCACAAAACCAAGCAAAGCCAAGTAGATTGAGGTTGGAAAGGTGAGGGAACTATGTCCTCATCTTCAGATAGACTAAAGTAGTATTTTTGAGGTCCAAAAGCTTTCCATATCGGGGAGGTGGACCGTGGATCAAATTTTGCCTGCAAAATTCAAAGTGCTCTAATCGCCTGGGCAAATCAAAATCCATAGTGTAGGCCTCGCCGTCACGAACCCAACACAACTCAGAAGGTTTCAAAAAAATGTCGGATGAGTGAGATATAACGTTCTATTCAAATCGTCAAATAGGGAAAAATCTTCAGTCGACCGTGGTGACAACCGCATACCCATATGGATGTTGAGTTGGAAGGGCCATAATGCATTAACGCGGGCAAAAGTCGAAAGCTGGTAGGGCCGCATCTACTACATGGCGATGCCGAGTTGGCGTACTACAACGCACACACGGCGTGCGTTGATGGGCGTTTCATGTGGATGAACTAGCGCCCTCAAACGTGGCATATTTGTGGTGATTGATTGCGACACGCGGCTAAGCAAGGCTGCCACGTAATAATTCGGTCAATGGTTAAAATTTCAGGAGTTTACACGACTTCTCCCGACCCTAATGACCTTGGGTAAATCTTGAAGGGTTGCCCAACCGGCTAATTCCACCATGTCGCTTCTACCGCTAAACAGCTTTTAAATATATTTGAATTGAATTGTATTTTGATTTACACCATCCGGCTGTGTGATAATCCCCGAATCTCATTCACATACATATAACCATATGACCACCCGCACATGCATTTCAACTGACTCCAAGCCCCGTGCACCTAGACACTTGGTGCTTATCCATGCCATTTGGAGTTAGCCCCTTTTATGTGTGGAGGTGCGGTAACATGACCCATATGCCCAACAGTTAGGCGGTTAGTGGCTAGGTTCCCTAACTCATTCCTATAGTTTGGTTTTTTGGTTACGTCATGAGTAGGTTTTGTGTAATGGAAATGAGTGTAGGAACTTAGGGTTTGACACACAAAGGTGCAATTTGGTGATCCAGAGACAGGAAGTTTGAAGGAGAACTTCCATGAAGCCTATCTTCAATGTTTGGCCAAATCAGGTGCAGAAAAAAGCCCAGCTAGGGGTTATTAGACGTTTTGAATCCATTGGTTTAATCTATTTAAATTTTGAGAATTGTAAAGAATATATTTTATCACTTTGAGTAAATAATATAAAAGATACATTGGAAGATGGACCAGAGATGTAGACCAAGAGAGGTGAACTCCCCTTATCATTTGTTGTGTTATGTGTTTGTTGTTCATTGTTATTTATTGTTGTATTATCTCAGATCCTAAAATGTAATTTCTATAAATTGTGTTTGTAAATTGATCCTTTTGCATGAGTTAGTTCTGAATTAAAAACTGCAAACATTTCAAGAATACAAGCCTTTATCATTTTTAGATCAAGTCCGGTGACGAGCTTAGGTTTTTGAAGTCTTGATTATTTACAAGTGTTTTTTTTCCGACAAGACAAGGTTGAAACTCAAGAGGAGAAGGTCAACTTGTATATTCAAGTTCTCATCCTTCAAGAAGAAATATTATATCATCACTTCAAGCTTCAAGGAGGCATTCACCAAGTATGCTCATGAAGAGAGTCATGAAAATATTCCTACGTAAGACTTAAGACCCTTTAAAGGATTTCATGGAGTTCGAGAGAAATGATGAAAGTCCCTGATGGAGGGAAAAGGAATAAAAGGTTGCAAGGTGAAGGCTCCAAATCCTTCAAAGAACAAGGAGATGGGCAGGATAAACTCCAAAAGGAAATGGAGGGAATGGTGCTTCCCTACCTCCCTCAATCTCTGCCTTCCTCTTCTTCTCTACCGCCCACAACCTCTTCCAAATTTCCAAAGGGATATGGTAAAACTCCTCCAAAAATTCCTTTTTAAAGCTTGATATTAAATTCGAATTTCCAACGTACAATGGAGAGGTAAATGATAAATTAGATAATTGGATTCATCAGTTTGAGGTGTATTGTAGGATACACAAAATTTAAGATGATGAAACTAAGATTCAGCTGTTTCTTTAAGATTGATAGTGCAACACTCATTTGCTAGGAATCCAAGACTCAGGAGGATTAAGAAGAAACATGGTAAAATTTAAACCTCTTGAAATGATTTTATTGTTGCAATTAAAAAAACAATTCTACCCATTGGCATATATGCAAAAAGCTATGGATTGTAAAATTTTTAGACAAGCTAAAAGGGAAAAAAATGTGCAAAGCTTTTACTCAAGAAATTACGAGAAGATCTTTGGTTTTGGGAGTAGATTTGTATTCTCAAGAAACTTTTACTCAAATACATTGAGCTTTTCATATTACTTGAGTATACTCATGTTTAACCCTTCAAGTCCAGATGAAGTTTGTGTACAAGAAATTCATTTGGAAGCTAGAGGAAGGAATTAAACTCATGAGGGTAACAAGAAGCCTTTAGTCATGGAGACAAAGAAAAGAAGAAGTTCAAGGTAAAGCTCGAAAAAAGAATGTTGTTGTTAAGAAAGAGGGAGAAAAATTTACATTCCAACATTGTTCAAAAGATGTTTCATGATGAAGACCATTGTTGGAAACTTCATCTTGAAAGAAGACCCAAAAGTTTGGCAACAAAGGGAAAGTTTCCAAACACCACTCAAAAACCATACAACATGATTTAGGTTCCTGACTGGTGTTGAAACAAAAATTAAGATCCATGGGTTATCAAGGTAAGGGTTCTATTGCAGTACCAATTCTTCAAGTAATAGTAATCTCAATGAAACCTCAACAAGAAAAAAGAAAGAATAGAACTTTTCTCAAGATAAGGGTTGTTTCAAATCATACCAAGATAGATACTCTTTGATACTAGATCTCAAGAAAACCTTATTTCTAAGACATTGTCAAGAAATTAAAATTAAAACTATTCCACACCCTAAACCATACCCTCTCTGCTGATATGTGACAATGCTAAATTGCGGTGACAAGAAGGTGTAAACTAGGTTTGCCATCACCGCAAATTTTATAGATGAGGTAGAGCTTGATGTTATTCCTTCGAGCATCTATGGTATTGTGTTGGGAAGCCCATACTTATATATGATGAAGAGCCATTTTCATCATCATGAGAATAAGCACCGTTTAAAAATGGAGTTGAGTGCATTGTTAGAGCACATTCAAAGTTAGCATGAATTTGTCACTTGTAAATGCAGTGACAAATGAAGGATTAGTCAATGCTAGTAAGAATTCTTTTTTTCTCTTGATGATTAAACCCAAAGATAATATTGAAAACTAAGTTTTCAAGGTTGTGGGATGCAAAGTTGAAATCTGATTTATATGAGGTTGTTAACCAATATGATGAGATGTTTCAGAACCAAAAGGATTTCCTCCTAAAGAAGGGGTATCCAACATGAAATACAATTGCAACAAGATTGTCCTCTTCCAAACATTGGTATGTATAGGATGTCAGTCATGGAGAATGTTGAAATCAAAAAACAAATCCAAGAGTTGCTTGACAAAGGGGTCATCGTGCCAAGCACATCGCCATGTGGATCTCCAATTATGATAGTGCCAAAGAAAGACTGTACATGGCATATGTGTGTGGATTTCAGGGCCTTGAACAAGATTACAGTAAAGAATCGATATCCTCTTTCTAGAATTGATGATTTGCATGATCAATTAAAAGATGCTAAGTATTTTACTAAGTTGGATTTGAGAAGCAGATATCATCAAATTAGGATTGACGAAGGAGACACATGGAAGACATATTTCAAAACAAAGCAAGATTTGTTTGAGTGGATAGTAATGCCTTTTGGAATTTGCAATGCTCCTGCTACTTTCATGAGAGTTATGAATGATGACTTAAGGCCTTTTCTTGATAACTGTGTTATCGTCTACTTTAATGACATTTTGATTTTTAGCAAATCTAGTGAAGAGCATGTTAAGCATGTAAAACAAGTTCTAGATGTTTTGAGAAAAGAAAAGTTGTTTTTGAAGATGTCTAAATGTGAGTTTGGAAAAAAATCACTTATCTACCTGGGGCATATTGTTGGTGGAGGCCAATTGAAAATTGATCCCTCCAAGGTCAAAGTCATATTGGAATGGCCCAAGCCCAACACTGTGACAGAGGTAAGGAGTTTTTTGGGAGCAACCCAATATTGGAGAAAGTTTATTACTAACTTTTCTTCAATTGCAGCTCCATTACATTCAGTGACAAGAGTCAAGCAAGTTTTTCAATGGGGAGGCAAACAAAAAAAGGCTTTTGATACTTTGAAGGAGAGAATCAGTTCAGCCCCAGTTCTTGCACTTCTGAATTTGAGGCAACCTTTTGAAATCCAAACTGATGCAAGCAATTATGCAATGGTAACAGTCTGGTTATAACATGGTAAGCCCATTTGTTTTCATTCTGAAACTTTTTATGGTACCATGATTAACTATCCCACTTATGATAAGGAGTTGTATGCATTGGTGCAAAGTGCGAAAAAATGGAAACATTATATGTTGGGGAAAGAAACCATTGTCCACACAGATCATCAACCACTGAAATACTTACAATCACAAACAAAGTTACAACAAGAAAGGCACTTCAGATGGATGGGTTTTCTACAACAATTCCACTTGGTCATAAGGTATAAGAAGAGCATTTATAACAAAGTTTTTGGTATGCTTTCAAGGCCTATTATTAGTGCTTCAGTTATTCTTAAGCATAGTTCTATCGTGCAGGACAGCTATGTTGAGGAATATGCTTTAGATGTTGATTTTAAAGAAGTATATGCAACTTTGTGTCATTCTAACCATATTGAGGAATTGGATTACCATGTGCATGATAATATTTTTTATCATCTTGGCAAGCTATGTATTCCATAGGGAGAAAGAATCAACATAATAAGAGAAGCCCATTCTTCTCTTATTGCTAGTCACTTTGGTGTAGGCAAGACAGTGGCTAATTTGCAAGGGTACTGCTATTGGAATAAAATGAATGAAAGTGTTTCAAGATATGTTCGAGGATGTTCATTATGTGCCAAAATAAAACCTAGCAATTGAAAGTTGGGTTTATATACTCCACTTTCGGTTCCTTCTCGTCCTTTGGAAAGTATTTCTATGGACTTTGTAGGAGGTCTACCTGTGTCTAAAAAAAATCATGATTATCTTTATGTTGTGGTTGATCGATTTAGAAAGATGTGTATTTTGATGCCCTATAAGAAGTAGGTTACAACTGAGAAAATGGCACAAATGTTCTTTCAGCATGTTTGGGTACATTTTGGATTGCCTAAATCTATTATTTCTGATCGAGATTCTTGATTTATTGGATTTTTTTGCTTGAGTTTATGGGCACTCATGGACACCAAAATGAAAAAGAGCACAACTTTTCATCCACAAACCGATGGTCAAACAGAAGTGGTCAATAGAACAGTGGTGCATCTTCTTCGTGGTTATTGCAGCAGGCATCCTAAACTTTGGGATGAGCATTTACACTACATTCAACATGCTTACAATCGAGCTAAGCACTCTTCAACTCAAACATCGCCATTTCAAGCATGTTTTGGCTATTTGCGCAAATCTCCTTTAGATTTTATCTTTGGGAAAGATATTTCTATTGATGGTCAATATGACATTGATAGGGCAGAAAAGTTCATTGAACAAATTCAGTGGATACATCAAATGGTACAAGAATAGTTGGAAAAGAGTCAAGCCAAGTACAAGACAAGACATGACAAGCATCGTGTTGATCATAGTTTCCAAGATGGAGATGAAGTTTGGCTTTACATTAGTAAGGAGAGGCTTAAAGGAGAATGTAAAAAACTGAAACCAATTAGATGTGGTCCTTTCAAGATTCTTGACAAGATTGGTAACAACGCCTTCCATTTGGATTTACCTCCTTATATGCAAATGTATGCAGTTGATAATGTTGATAATTTGAAATTGTATGAGCCTCCTTTGATTGATGATCAAGGAGAACATGTTTAGATTCCTTCTATAGATGATTTCTCCACAGAATATCTTACAGAACTGCATGAAGACACAATCCTTGACAGGAGAATGAGAACTTCAAAACAGGGAAACGTGGAATATCTTCGAATTGGTCTTAAAGGCACAAATCCAAGCAAATCCAAGTGGATTGAGGTTTGAAAGGTGAGGGAACTATATCCTCATCTTCAGATAGACTGAAAGTAGACTTTTGGAGGTCCAAAAGCTTTCCAATGGGGAGGTGTGATCCAAGGGATCAAATTTTGCTCAAAATTCAGAGTGCTCGGAATCGCTTCAAATCAAATGAGTGCATAGGCTTCGTCGTCACGAACCCAACACAACTCGAACGGGTTCAAGCAGACATCATATGAGTGAGATATCATGTTCTGCTCGAATTGTCAAACAAGCAAAACATTTTTGTTGACTGTACAGTCCGTAAAGTTCGTACAGATGTTGAGTTGGAAGGGTCATACTACACATGGCAGAAGCTGAGTTGGCAAGGCCGTATGACACGTGGCAGGTGTTGAGTGGTAGTCATGTGGACGAATTAGTGTCTGACACGTAGCATATTTGTGGCGAATGGATTGGTGACACGTGGCCCAAGCAAGGGCTGCCATGTGTCACCTGATCAATGGTTAAAATTTGTGGAGTTTACAGGACTCGACCCTGCAACCTCCGGGCAGGGGTAAATCTTTGGGAAGGGCCACCCAACCGACACGCCCACCATGTCGTTCTTACCACTAAATGGTTTTAAATATATTTAAATTGAATTGTATTTTGATTTGGGCGCGATCCAGGCTAGGGCTAATCCCCAGCCCCCATTCACATACGTATAACCATATGAGCACTCGTGCACGGATTTCAATGGGACTCCAAGCTGCGCGCACCTGGACACTTGGCACTTATCCATGCCATTTGGAGTTAGCCCCTTTTATGTGTGGAGGTGCGGTCATATGACCCATATGCCCAACAGTTTGGCGATTAGGGGCTAGGTTCCCTAACCATCCTACAGTTTGTATGATTTTTTGGTTATACGCCTGGTGCTAGGTTTTAGCATGGAAATGAGTGCAGGAGCTAGGTTGGACACACAAAGGTGCAATTTGGCGATCCAGAGACAACAAGTTTGAAAGAGAACTTCCAGGAAGCCTATCTTCTTCAATTTTTGGCCAAATCAGGTGCCGAAAAAGCCCAGCTAGGGGTTTTTGGATGTTCTTAAGCCATCAGAGCCATATATTTGGCATTTTGAGCAACGTAAAGCACATATTTTATCACTTTGAGAAAATAATATAAAATATCCATTGGAAGCTCGACCAGGAGATGTAGCTCAAGAGAGGGGTGAACTCCTTTATCATTTGCTGTGTTATGTGTTTGTTGTTCACTGTTATTTGTTGTTTATTATCTGCATCTTGAATGTCTAATTTCTATAAAATTGTGTTTTCAAATTGATCCTTTTGCATGAGCACACTTGAATTAAAACTTGCAAATATTTTCAAGAATAGAAGCCTTTATCATTTTCAGATCAAGTTGGCATCAGAGCTTAGGTTTTTGAAGGCTTGATTATTTGCAAGTGTTTTTTTTTCTGATGCTCACAAGTTTTAACCTCACAAGAGGAGAAGGTCAACTTGTAGAGCCAAGTTCTCATCCTTCAAGAAGAAAAATTATATCATCACCTCAAGCTTCAAGGAGGTATTCACCAAGTATGGCTCATGAAGAGAGTCATTAAAATATTCCTACAGAAGATGAATATCTCATAAAGTCTTTCATGGAAATGAGAGAAATGATGAAAGTCTTGATGGAGGAAAGGAATACAAGGTTGCAAGGTGAAGGCTCCAACCCTTCAAAGAACAAGGGAGACAGTGGTGATAAAAATCCAAAAGGAAATGGAGGGAATGGTGCTTCCCTACCTCCCTCACCTCCATCTTCCTCTTCTTCTATCAGTTCACAGCATCTTCCAAATTCTCCAAGGGGACATGGTAAAATTCCTCCACAAATTCCTTTGTTAAAGCTTGATATTAAATTTGAATTGCCAATGTACAATGGAGAGGTAAATGCTGAGAAATTAGATAACTTGATTCGTTAGATTGAGGTGTATTGTAGGATACAAAAAATTCAAGACGGTGAAACTAAGATTCATCTTGCTTCTTTAAGATTGGATAGTGCAACACTCATTTGGTGGAAAGCCAAGACTCAAGAGGACATGAAGAAACATGGTAAAATTTTAACCTCTTGGAATGATTTTATTGATGCAATTAAAAAACAATTTTACCCATTGGCATATATGCAAAAAGCTATTATGGATTGGAAAAATTTTAGACAAGCTAAAGGGAAAAATGTGCAAATCTTTACTCAAGAATTTAGG
>SNQJ01S0214229.1:0-15668 GCA_010110895.2 Picea sitchensis | reverse complement strand
CCAATCCTACCATTTCTAGGATTTTATTAAGGATACAAATAAACTTATATTTTATTATGTTCTCTTCAAATTCAACATAAAATCATATAAAGGCATTTCTCTTTTCTATCAATTTTAATTAAGTGTTTTTTATTTTCTAAGGGGTCTAAGTATTCACTTTATTTTCTAAGGTCTTCTAGACTTTAATTTACTCACTTTTTATTTATACGGTGTGCCCTTCAATACACACCTCTGTGTTCCAAGGGTGCCACTCGCCATTGACTAGTTTGGAAGTTGTTCGACGCTTAGAGTCAATACTCCACTTGTTGACCTTTTGTGAGACTAAGGGCTTACTGAGGAATAAGGAATATGCCTTATTGTGTGCCCCTCAAAAATCTTTGTGAGTGACTATCTCAGTCCTCCCTCGCGACATTGTGAAACTATCAGAAAAAGGTAGTAATTAACCTTAGTTCTGTTCACGGCGGAAGTGCTAGTAGGATGTGACAAGAACGTTGCCACACCTCTCCCTCATCCGTCTAGTATCTTTGTATGACCCCTTTATTCCATATGTGAGTTAGATTAACAAGTTTCACCATGCCTGCATTCACTGACAAAGATAACATCAGTAACTCATATACATAAAATCCATAATTGAATAATCATGTAACACATGTACTCATAATAACTAAATCAAGTACTCATAATCAAATAAAATCCACTCTCTGAATCAATCAGTAGTCCAAGGAAGTATGTCTATGTCATCAACATCATCCTCATGTCGTGTTCACTGCACATTCAGGAACCTCATAATAATACTTGTCAATGATATACATCAATATAACTAACATATCAATTTTAATACTCAATCATTATCTAAACATATAAATCAAACTGATAATCATAATGTACCGTGTTTAACCAAATCACTTGCATGCAAGTGTCCTCAAAGAATACGTTAGTGTCTAAATGTGATCAGTGGAACTCGATGTTACACTCCCACCCTTTTGTGGTGTGCATAATCTTTCTATTCCAGCGTACCAAGTACACTCCCACCTAATGTATGCCCTTATCACCAACCATTTTCTCCAAAAAAATAAATTGAAAATATAATTCAGGAGCTGCTAATTATTGGTGTCATATGCCCTAGTAACACTCCTTATTCATCTCCATTTTGTCATGGTACTCAAAAAGAAAGGAAGTTGGCACATGTGTCCTAAATTTCACACCCTAAAAAATTCATCGTCAAGGATAAGTTCCTCATTCCAATCATTAATGATATTTTGGATGAGCTCAATGGTGCTCAATTCTTTACTAAACTTGATCCATGTTCCAACTATCACAAAATTTGTAAGGAGGATAATATTCCCAAAATTTCTTTTCAAACTCATGAAGGCCATTATGAGTTCTTGGTGACACCCTTTTTTCTTTGCAATACACCTTCCATATTCCACAGTCTCATGAACCACATCTTTCAACCCATTCTGCATAATTGTATCGTTGTCTTTTTTTATGGCATCCTAATCTATAATAAAACTTGGCATTATCATGTCACCCATGTGCATCTAGTATTACAATTTTTTTCTCATCACAACTCTTTTTCAATAGGTCCAAATGTTCCTTTGGTGTTTATGAAGTACAATATTTTGGTCATATTGTTATTAATGATGGTGTATGAGTGGAATAAAATAAAATTGAAGTAATTAAGGAATGGGCACATTATAAGACTCTTAAAATTTTACAAGGTTTCCTTGGTCTCATAGGGTACTATAGAAATTTTGTCAAGAACTATGGAAATATTGTTTCTTCCCTCACCGCCTTACTTAAGAAAAATGTTTTTGGTTGGAATGAATCTATCGATCATGCCTTCTAGGATTTTAAGAATGAAGGATTTGAAGTAATTAAGGATTGGCCACATCCTAAGAATCTTAAAAGTTTACAAGGTTTCCTTGGTCTCATAGGGTACTATAGAAAGTTTGTCAAGAACTATGGAAATATTGTTTCTTCCCTCACTGCCTTACTTAAGAAAAAAAAAATTGGTTGGAATGAAGCTAGAGATCATGCCTTCTAGGATTTGAAGAATGATATGTGTACAACCTCAGTACTTTCTCTAGTAGAATTCACTAACACTTTGGTTTTGGAATTTGATTCCTTGCGTTAAAATGAATCAAATCAATTCTCATGCAATAAGGATGACCATTTGCCTTTACCAACAAACAACTTTGTGAGTGGCACTTGGGAAAATACACCTATAAAAAATAAATGATGGTTATCTTTCATGTTGTGGATATATGGCATCCCTACTTTCTTTGGAAACATTTCTAGATAAAAATTGATCTTTGCAACCTCAAATACTTTTTGGAGAAAAGGATTTCATCACTAGAACAAAATAAACGGGTTACCAAGATGTTGGGATATGATTATTAGATCATTTATAAGAAGGCCAAGGAGAATGCGGTAGTCAATGCTCTCTCTATAAATTATGAAGAGATGGAAAGGTCCCTCTTTTCACTCTCCATCATAGCATATTGGTTGAATGAAGTATGTAAGGAAGGGTTCTTATATCCCAATATTTCCCACTTGATCCAACAACTGTGAATCATACCCCATGCATCTCATGACTACACTTCACATGATGAAGATATTCTCTATAAAGGGAATATTTGTTTGAGAAAAAAGTACACCTGAAATCAACAATGTTATATGATATCCATGCATCTCAAATAACAAGTCATTCTACCTTTCATAAAACATATGAATGGATCAAACATTCCTTTTTTGGGGAAGGAATGAAGAAGGACATATGTTATTTTGTGGTAGAATGTTACCTTTTCCAATAACACAAGGAAGAAACAATAAAAAATATAGGTGAACTACAACCTTTACCTATTCCACCATTGTTTGTACTAACATCTCTATGGAATTCATTATGGGGTTACCCAAATATGTAAATAAATATGGCATCATGTTTGTGGGTGATTGCCATTTTTTTTCCCTACAAAACCCCTTTAAATATTTTATGATTGCTCAAGTCTTAATGGATAATATATTTAAACTCCCTAGTATGCCACAATCGGTTGTAATGGATTGTGGTCCCACTTTCATTAGCAATTTCTAGCAAGAAATATTTCTACCCCAGGGCACTCAATTGCATCTCAACATCGTCGATCACCCCTAGAATCATGGTTATACTGAAGTTGTTAACAAGTGTTTGGAAGAATATTTGAGGTTCTTTACTTTAGAATGATATTCCCAATGGGTTTGATGGTTACCCTAGTTGAATGGTGGTATAATAAAAACTATCATGCTTCCACTTGAATGACCCCCTTTGAGGTTGTTTATGGCCAAAATCCCCCATTATTTCTATCCTAATTACTAGTAATATATAAGGTACATAAGGTAGACAAAACAATAACATCTCATGTTGACATTATCCACACTTTCAAAGATAATCTAGTCATCGCTCAAAATCAAATGAAGCAACAGGTTAATCAACATTACTCCAAACACCATTTTGAATAAGGGGATCAAGTGTTCCTTATTTTGTAACCTTATAAGTAGACCTCCCTCAAAGAAAACCACCACAACAATCTTGCTCCAAAGTTTATGGTCCCTTGTAACACCCTTGTTTCCCCCAATTTGTAAATATAAATATATTGGCCATGAGACTATGGAAAACTTGATATGTGTGAATGTTTAATTTGAGGAACCTTTGTATAAAAGGTCAATGAATGTAATTTTTATTATTAATAGAAAATGGATAAGTGTTGGATGACTTCTGAAAAGGGGGTTTTCTAAGATATACCACTGATTCTATTAAAGAGATGGTGAGGGGAACCAAGAATGGTTGATATAACCCCCACCAAACTAGTACCTTGCTGGATTTAATTACTTAGGACTGGAAGAATACTCTGACCTAGGGATGAATTACAGTCATGTTGGTAGGTTGGAAGACCTCCTCAAGAGTTAATGAGGGGATGGGGCAGAGCATCCATCGGTGAGTATTTTGTACCTCACCACAGACTCATAATTCGGGCCACACACAATATTGTTGAGGATGGCAAGAAAGTAAGGCGTGGTGGGTAGATGAAGACTTGTGAAGAGAAGTAGAGAACAGAGACTAACCTCTCAAGTTTGAGGAAGAATGAAAAGATGAACATGTTCTGGTTGCAGGATGTGGCTAGTAGGGTTATCATACAAGCTAATAAACGAGGGTGTTGAGTGATTGAGGAGCTACTTAGGCAGGCCTCCTTGCTTGGTATAGAGAAAAAATGATGCCAAGATCCTGTGGGATGAGGAGAGTAACCTCTGTCCCTGAATGTTGCTGAGCCAGAAGAAATAATTCTCTCTCATAGCATCGTTGTCTAAATCGGGGTTTTCCAGTGGTAAATTCGTTAGGAGTGACTGAGCCTATGGTTGGGTGGAAACATGAACCCCTTTCAACAGTCACATCACGTTTTCTGGTTCTAATAAGTTTTTCCATACTTTATGTTTTGAAATGAAATAATGAATGAATGCATGTAAATTATTCATTTTTAAGAATGGTCTCTTTATTGAATGATCAAGCTATGTGTATGCATCTATCGTCTTGTGGAATTATGCTTCTGATTTATTGTCTATATTCCCTAGCTCATCCCTCGAGACATCTTGGGACGTAAACCTATAGGGGGGCTAGGATAGAAAGCATTGCATCAATCTGGCCCTGTCCATTTGAAGAGGTTGTCTCCTTCAGACTCCTTCTTGTGCGACTGGGACATCATTCCCAACTCCTTAACAATTTCATGATGAAGATCAAGAAGGATAGTGACATTTAAGTCTCGAAAGGGAATATCCTTTCATTTGGAAGACGAAAGGACAATATCTGTTCAGGAGAACCCATAAAAACAACACATAGGAACCTTAGGCTAAGCCTAAGGGAGCTAATTCCTTCTGGCTTCGAAACTCCGGAGGTCCGGGACTTTGGGGTATTGTCGACCCTACTAGGAATCAACTGGGTGAAGGTAACTGAGAATTTTGCTAGTGGTTAGATGAACCTATCTTACCAACTATATTGGGATCCAACTCCCCATCACAAAGTAGCATGAACCACTGATCAAGAATGTTCTGTGGTTCCCTTAGCTGTTGGATCTACATCAGGGCAACTTCGGTGGAGTACCACTTCGGGAAAATGGAGATTCCATAGCATCAACTCCCCGAATGTTGAAGTTATGAAATGAAGGAGAGATGTTGATTTGGGTAAGAACGTCAAGAGCCCCTCCTACCATTCGATCATTCAGGAGAAGGGACCCACACCCGGTACTTCGGTGAAGTCCTTCTTCGAGAGAATGGAGTGGCAGTAAATCCAAAACCCCCGAAGGCTGGAGTTGCAAAGTGACCAGGACCGTAGATATAGGGATCCTTTGGGTTCCTTCTTATCTTTCATATTCATGATGTAGTTATCCCGGTGTTGACCGATTCGGGAGGACAGGGGTGTTGTAATGTAAAAATCCCTAAAGGAAGGAGTCGTGAAGTAATGTGGACCATGGATCTAAGGATCATTTGAGATCCCTCTTAGTTGTCGATATACAAGGGACGTGTGGCCCTAGACCCTTTAGTCTGGAGATTGGGCACTCCTGGAGAAAAGAGGAGTTTGCATCGTGAAACTCCCGAACTCTGAATCCCCGAAGTAACAAGAGCCATAGATCTATGGATCCATGTGGCCGAATCTAGACTATGATATCTGAGGGATGTTAGAAGGATGTTAGTCTAGAGTGACATGGCGTGGTGACGTCACCCAGGGTGACATGGACCCCAGTTTAACGTGCCATTTGTCACCTAGATTCGTGCATATCACTTACCCTATAGACCCCTTGGAACATGACACATGTCACCGTGACCCCTCCTATGTGTCAGTTCCTAGAAATTTCCAGCCTAGACAAAGTGGTTGGTGAAGTGACCGGAACTCTGAGAGTTCAAAAATTTAGAACTATGGAGGATTTGGTGTGTAGCATTGCAGAGAGACTCAAAAGGTCTGAAGGCCGGAGCCACATGGAAATCTTATAGGAGTTCAGGACTCTAGAAGGTCTCATGCATAGAGAGTAAGGATGTGTTCAACGTCGAACTGCCAAATTTTCTGTTGGACTCTGTGTTAGAAGCCTACGTGTTAGATGATGATTGAGTCTATTCGTGGGAGAGGATGGTAGATGGAATTACACCATGGGTGAAGGAACTTGGAGACCATACATGTGAGGTGAATTCACGTGGATGCCACATGGCCCTCAACTAGTGAACGATCGAATAACTTTGGGAATCCATAACTTGCAACCCAAAGCTCATATTTGAGCCTGGTAGAAGTCATTAGAACCCTACAGGTAAGTAGAAGAGGATAAATACCTAGGACGAAGGATTTGAGATGTTAAGGAGAGTGAAATTTTGATGCCCCATCCCTAGGAAAGATACTCAGGGGTCGGGTGTGTTACAAATTGGTATCAGAGCATGGGTACAACACTTGGCCTTCTTTCACTCATGGACGATTTGCATAAAAACCATATTTAAAGGAATTTTAAGGGAGACACCCTATCTTACCTCTTTCCTAAATATTTTGCTTAAAAGTTTACTGAAGAAAAGAATGAAACTTTTTACTGTGTGTGTATATTTAATAAATATGGATTGTGTGTTGTTCATAAACTAATAGATTGTTGGCTAACAATAAGTTTTTTGTCAGCACTCAAGAGATCATTAAATCGTGGGAAGAATACAAGTATAAAGGATGGTGACATGCCATGAAGTGGGGGATGGCTCCCACAATAGAGACGAAGAATCTGATGAAAGGAGGGTGGTGGAAACCCCTTCGAGTCTGGCTGAAACTATGAAGATCCTCATTGATGAATTACAGATTTTCAAGGATGACAACGAGAGATTGATAAAGGAGCAAGAAAAACAAACAAAAATTAATGTATTCTTGTTGCAGATCTTATATGATATACAGAGGTAGTTGCAGCATGGACCTGCAACCAGTTAGGTGGACTGACGATATATGAAGAGAAGTCAAATCCCACCTTAGATACGAAAACATGGTCCCATAAATGGACACACTAGGAGGAATAACTCGAGGAAGGTCCAACCTGGAGGCATGAGACACTCATCGAGAGAGTCCTTTGGAGAGGAAATTGACAAATCTGAGAGATCTTCTAGTATAAAACCTAGTTCACATTCTCAAGGGAAAGGAAATAAGCGAAATTATTCCAAAAGTCATAATCCTGAAGAGTTCAATAAATACAAACCACCCTCTTTCAATGGATATATTGAGAAAGGGAAAGAGGAAGAAGCTTGGATGATGGTTTTAAAGAATTACTTCAGAGTCCATGACTACTCTGAAAAATTGAAGGCTCAAATAGTCATCTTCAACCTGAATGGAAAGGCTTACATTTGGTGGGAAGACATTATCAATGTGAAAGGAATCCATGAGGACTTGTCATGGAAACAGTTTGAGAAACACTTCAAGAATAAGTCTCTGTCATAGAAATACTTTGATGGGAAGACTAAGGAGTTCTATAAACTCGGCTAGGAAAAATCACCATAGAGGAATATGTAAATAAGTTCATTGAGTTGTTGAGGTATGTACGCTACATAAAGGATGAAAAGGTAAAAGTGCAGTGATTTATTAGTGGGTTACCTCAAACCTACCGGGATAGGATTGAGTTTGATGAACCAAAGAACTTAGAAGATATTATATGGAAGGAAAGGTACTGTTATGAACAGTTCGGGAGTAAGACAGAACCTCGTGAGGAATGGAAGAAGAAGAGTAGTTCAGGATTCAAGAAGAAGGGGTTTAAATCCTCGAGATTTAAGAACTATGGGAATGGTTATAGTATAATCCTTCCTAATATAAGTGTGCATCATCAAAATTTCCCCTCCTAGAGTGGAAATAAACCTTTTGGAGAAATCCCAGGAAAGACTGATAACCCAAAGAAAGAGCCCTTGAAATGTTGGGGTTGTGGAGAAGAACATCTGTTGAGGGATTGTCCACACAATCAATAGAATAGTAGGAGAGTATACAATATCCAAGAAGCTACCACAGTCAATGATGTGGCTAAGAGCATGCCATGGATTTATGCAGCCTTGGATAATAAACAAGCCGACCACCAAGCTTTAGTGGTGGATATGGAAGGTATGATTGTCAACCGTCTAGTTTCTATTTTAATTGACCCTGGTTCTAATTTGAGTTATGCAGCCCCTCAGACTGTTGATAAGTGTAAAATGCAACCAGTTAGACGTGTTAAGTCAGGGATGGTACAAATAGCCACTGGAACCAAAAGAAAAGTAGATGAGGTCATACCAGCTTGCCAATTCATTATGGTTGGATTTCCCACCCAAGCGACCCTTAACATTCTTCCCCTAGGATCTTATGACCTGTTGGTTGGTATGGAATGATTAGCCACTTATAAAACCAAGTTGTATTGTTACCATAAAACTTTGGAGTGTGAAAATGAAGAAGGGATAAAAATATCCCTTCAAAGGATTCATAGGCCTATCTCAGTGAGACGAATATCATCCCTTCAGATGAAAAAGTATTGCAGAAAAGGATGTCCTCTATATGCAATAAAGGTGTTGGAGTATGTTGAGGATGAAAAAACAAACCTAGAGTACCACTCCATATTAAGAGATTATAAATACATGTTTCTAGAAGAGGTATCGAGTCTAACTCCAAGAAGAGACATTGACTTCTCCATAGAACTTGCACCAGGAGCAATGCGAGTGTCTAGAACGCCCTATAGGATGAGTACATTAGAGCTAGTTGAGCTCAAGCTACAACTAAAGGAGATGATGGACAAAGGATACATCCAATCTAGCATGTCTGCATGGGGACCACCCATCTTGTTTGTGAAAAATAAATATGGAACACTCTGACTGTGCATAGACTATAGACAACTCAACAAGACAACCATAAAGAACAAATGTCCCTTACCAAGAATTGATGACTTGTTTGACCAATTAAGGGGTGCTTCCATTTTCTCAAATATTGACTTAAGGTGTGGATACCATCAATTTTGAATCAAGGATGAATACATCCACTAAACATCCTTCAGGACAAGGTATGGTCACTATGAATTTGTGGTGGTGCCATTTGGATTGACCAATGCCCCCGCCACTTTTATGTGCTTGATGAATAATGTACTCAACAAATTTCTAGACAGATTTGTATTGGTTTTCATTGATGATATCCTAATCTACTCCAAGAACAGATAGGAGCATGAAGAACATTTTAAATTAGTGCTTCAAATACTAAGAGAGCATCATATCTATGCTAAGTTTAGCAAGTCTGACTTTTTCTAGAAGCAAGTACATTACTTAGGCCATGTTATTTTTGAAGAAGGAGTGGCAGTAGACCCTGACAAGATCATATCTATCATGGAATGGCCTTACGCAAAGGATGTATTTGATATCAGGTCCTTTATGGGCTTAGAAGGATACTATAGAAGGTTCATAAAAGGAATTTCCAAGATTGGTTTCCCAATCACTGCCCTTCAGAAAAAGGGGGTTAAATTCACTTGGACATCAGAATGTGAAGAAATATTTCAAGAACTGAAATACCTTCTTACCCATGCACCCGTACTGAATATTGCAGACCCTGATGATGACTTCCTCATGTGTAAATATGCATGTAAGGAAGGACTTGGAGGATTCCTTATGCAAGAAGGGTGTGTAATTTTCTACGAATCCAGAAAATTGAATAAGCATGAATCAATTATGTGACCCATGATCTAGAGTTGGTTGACATAGTGCATGCTTTAAAAATGTGGAGTCATTATCTCCTAGGTAGGATATTTGTACTTATGATAGACCACTGTGGGTTGAGGCACCTGTTTGATCAACCAAAGATCAATGATAGACAAGATAGGTGGACGACTCTCCTTAGTGAGTTTTATTTCGAAATAAAACACATCAAAGGAAAGGAAAACATGGTGGTTGATGCCCTTAGCAGAAGTGTGAAAATAATTCACCTGGAAGCGATAAGAACCTATGAAATGGATGTTAGGGAGAGAGTCATGAATGCACAAGAAACAAATGCATTCTTCAAAACCATGACATCATGCCTAAATCAAGAGCCCATGGGGCTAAAGTATGAAGGCTATCAGATGCTTGATGAAGGCACACTGGCTTACAAAAAAATATTGTATATTCCAAGTTATGATGACTTGAAGAGGTTCATAATGGATGAACTACACAAGATACCATATACTGGTCATCTAGGTTATCAGAAAATGATCACGGTCACTAGGAAACAATTCTATTGGTCTAGATTGAAAAAGGACATAATTGACTATCTAGATAAGTGTCTAGAATGCCAGCAAGTTAAGGAAGAACACCAACACCCAGCAAGGTTTTTATAGCCTCTACCGATTCCATAATGGAAATGGGAAACCATCTCCATGGATTTCATCACCGGATTACCAAAATCGGCCAAGCAGAATGATGTCATCATGGTAGTGGCAGACAAATTGAGCAAGGCAATAGATATTTCCAACATCTTCTTGAAGGAGATATTCAAACTAGATGGCATGTCTAGGGATATTATATCTTACAGAGACACAAAATTTACTTCAATCTTTTGGAAATCCTTAATGGCTATTTTTGAGACTAAATTGTTGTTTAGCACAGCCTATCACCCTCAAACGGGTGGACATATAGAAAGAGTGAACCAAATATTAGAAGACATGTTAAGGATTCATGTAATGCATCAGCCTAAGAACTGGGAAGACTACCTGCCATTGGTATAATTTTCTTACAAAAATGGTTATCAAGAGGCATTAAAGATGAGACCTTTTGAAGCCCTCTATGGTAGACAGTGAAAGATTCCAATTAGTTGGAGTAATCCAGTGGACCGAATTACAATCAGACCCAACATGCTGAAAGAAATGGAACAATAAGTAATTCAGATCAAGCCAAATCTGAAAACTGCTCAGGATAGACAAAAGAGTTACACCGACAAAAAGAGAACTCCCAGAGAGTTCAATACAGGAGACCATATCTATCTCAGAATTAGACCCGGGGAAGAGTTCCCTGAGAATGGGATCTTGTGACAAGATGGAACCCCATTATTGTGGAACCTTAGAAATATTAGATAGAGCGGGACCTATCGCCTATAGGCTAGCACTCCCTCCCATAGTGAAGGAACATAATGTTTTCCATGTTTCATTATTGAAGAAACATGTACATGATTCTAATCATATAATTGACTGGTCTGTGATTCAGGTGGAGTCGGAGGGAGAATTCATGCCAGAACCTCAATGCATACTAGAAAGGAAGGAAACATCACTCAGGAACCGAACCATTGCATAGGTCAAGGTGCAGTGGAAACACTTTGTCCCAGATGAGACTACATGGGAAATGGAGGATGCCATGAGACAAGCATATCCATTTTTATTTACTTATGTATATACCGAGCACATTTATAGATAGAACATTGGGGGAAATGTTCCTTTAAGGGGGATGGGATTGTAACACCCATGTTTCCCCCAGTTTGTAAATATAAATATATTTTCCATGAGATTATGGAAAACACAATATACGTGAATGATTTATTTGAGGAACCTTTGTATAAAACGTTAATGAATGTAATTTTCTTTATGAATAGAAAATGGATAAGTGTTGCATGACTATTGAAAAGGGGGTTTGCCAATATAGACCACATATTCTATACAAGAGATGGTGAGGGGAACTAGGAATGGTTGAGATAACCTCCACCAAACCAGTACCTTGATGGATTTAATTTCTCAGGACCAGAGTAGTCCTCTAACCCAGGAATGAATTAAATTCAGGCTGGTACATGGGAAGACCTCCTAAAGAGTTAATTAGGGGATGGGGAAGAGCACCCATATGTGAGACTTTCAGACCACACCATGGAATGGGAATTCGGGACACACACAATCTTACTTAGGAAGGAAAGAACGGAAGGCATGGTGGGCAAAGGAAGACCTACGAAGAGAAGCAAAGAAGAGAGACTAAACTCTCAAGTACGAGGAAGAACGGAAATATGAACGTGTTTTGGTCACAAGATGTGGCTAGAAGGGTTATGATACAAGTTGATAAACGAGGGTGATGAGTGACTGAGGAGGTACTCAAGCAGGCCTCCTTGCTTGGTATAGAGAAAACCCATTGCTAAGATCCTGTGGGAGGAGGAGAGTAACCTTTGTCCCTGACTATTTTTGAACCAGAAGAAAGAATTCTCTCTCAGAACATCATGGTCTAGATCGGGGGTGGCCAATGGTAAATCCATTAGGAGTGACTGAGCCTATGGTTGGGTGGAAATAGGCACCCCTTTCAGTAGTCGCATCACATCTTCTGGTTCTAATAAGTGTTTCCATAATTTGTGTTTTGAAATGGAATAATGAATGAATGCATGTAAATTATACATCTAAGAATGGTATTTGTATTCAATGATCAAGTTATGTGTATGAATATATATTCTTGTGTACTTATGATTCTAATTGATCATCTATATGCCCCATCTTAGCCTTCGAGATGTCTTGGGACATAAACCTGTAGAGGGGTTGGGATAGAAAGAATTGCATCAATATGGCCCTGTCCGTATGAAGAAGTTGTCTCCTTCAAACTCCTTGTTGTGCGACCAGGAAATCATGCCCAAGTCCTTAACAATTTCATGATGAATCTCACAAAGGATAGTGAGATTTAAGTCTCAAAAGGGAATATCCTTTTGTTTGGAATATGAGCGGATGAGATATGTTTGGGAGAACCCATATGACCAACAGCTAGGAACCTTAGGCTAAGCCTAAGGGAGCTAATTCCTTCTGGCTTCAGAGCTCTGGAGGTCTGGGACTTCGGGGTATTATCGACCCTACTAGGCATCAACTGGTCAAAGGTAACCAGGAGTTTCAGTTACCGTCAATGGATGGGTTCCCTAGTGGTTAGATGAACCTGTCTTACCGACTAAACCAAGATCCAACTCCCCATCGCGAAGTAGTGCGAGCCATTGATAAAGAATGTTTGTGGGTTCCCTCAGTCATTGGATCTATACCGAGGTGACTTCGACGGAGTACCACTTCAGGAGAATGGACATGCCATACCATCAAACTCCTTGAACGCTGAAGTTACGAAGTGAAGGAGAGTCGTAGATTTTGGCAAGAGCGTTAGGAGCCTTGGCTACCGTCCGATCATTCACGAGAAGGGACCCACACACAGTACTTCGACAAAGTCCTACTTCAGAAGAATGGACTAGCAGTAAAGCCAAAACCCTTGAAGGCTGGAGTCTCGAAGTGACTAGGACCATAGATCTAGGGATCCTTCGGGTTCCTTCCTAGCTATCGGATTCATGATGTAGTCAACCCAGCATTGACCGCTTCGGGAGGACAAGAGTGTTGCAACGTCAAAACCCCCAAAGGGTGGAGTTGTGAAGTAATGTGGACCATGGATCTAAGGATCCTTCAGGATCCCTCTTAATTGTCGATATACAAGGGATGTGTGGCGCTAGACCCTTTAGTTTGGAGAATGGGTACTCTAGGAGAAAAGAGGAGTTTTCATCAAAAAAATCTTGAACATTGAATCCTAAAAGTAATAAGAGTCATAGATCTATGGATCCACATGGCTAAATCTTGACTGTGAGATCTGATGGATGTTAGAAGGTTGTCAGTCTGGAGTGACGTGGCACAGTGATGTCACCCAGGGTAAAATGGACCCCAGTTTGATGTGCCACATGTCACCCAAATTCATGTGTATCACTTACACTATATACCCCTTGGAATGTGACACATGTCACCCTGACCCCTCCTACGTGTTAGTTCCTGGTACGTTCTCGCCTAGCCAAAGTGGTTGGTGAAGTCACTATAACTCTGGGAGTCTGGAACTTCAGGACTCAGGAGGATTTGAGGTGTAGCATTGTAGAGAGACCCAAAAGTTCCAAAGTCTAGAAACACATGGAAATATTATGGGAGTTCAGGAGTTCAAGACTTCGAAAGGTCTTCTGTGTAGATAGTAAGGAGGCATTCAACGTCGAAGCACCGAAGTGTCGAATTTCTTGNTGCATGTTAGACGAAGATTGAGTCTGGTTGTGGGAGCAGACAATGGATGGAATTCCATGATGGGTGAAGTAACTTGGAGACCATACATGTGAGGTGGATTCACGTGGATGCCATGTGGCCCTCAACCAGTGAATGCCCGAAGAACTTTGGGAAGCCATAACTTGCAACCCAAAGCTCAGATTTGAGCCTGGTAGAAGTCATCAGAATGCTATGGGTAAGTAGACGAGGATAAAGACCTCTAAAAGAGGATTTTAGATTTTAAGGAGAGTGAAATTTTGATGACCCATACATAGGAAAGATACTCAGGGGTTAGGTGTGTTACATCCCTATAAGGTCCTCAAATGTATTGGGTCAGTGGATTATAAATTAGAACTTCTGAGCCACTCTAAAGTCCACTAATTCTTTCATGTTTCCTACTTAAAGAAAGTGGTTGGATTTAATTGTGTTCAAACCATCCTTTTGAAATTAGATGAAGAAGGTTCCATTTTGTTGTTGCTTGAGGTTGACATTAACAAAAGATATCATTGTCTCTACCAGTTCACTATATAAGAGGTATAATATAGTAAAATGATTCAAAGTCTGAGGATGTCACATGGGAAAGAACAATTATCCCTCAAAAATTCCCCCATCTCCAGCCTTGAGGACAACGTTTTATTTTAAGGGGAGGGATTTTTAGTATCCTAACCTCCCTAACCCCCTTAAAGTAGATATATATGTTGCTATGTATTTCTATGTATAGAGGCCATATCTAGTAAATAAGGCTCATGTATTAGTGTGAAAGGAATAAATATAAGAAGGATTACCAAAAGGTTCTACCTAATAAAAAGTTCCATCTCTAGAATGTTCCTAGGAGGTAGAAAGTATTATGTAAAGATGTAGAAGAAATTTAATAAAGGTATAACATTTTTGGTGTTATTTTGGTTCTTTATTTGGATTATTGTGGTAGCAATGTGCCTTTTTGCAGTAAATCTGTGTAAAATATGTTATTTTTGTTATTTGTCCTTTAATCTACTAATAAATAATACCATAGAAGACACAAGGAGTTGTTTTCAAATTAGTTGTGAAAACATAAGGATTGGTTGCAAGTGCAATATGATTTCGACATAAAATGGATTTGGGTATTTAAGAAAATTTCATTTTTTCATTTTGTTTTATATTTTCTTAGAGTAAATTTGTTTACTATAGACCAAGGACATATACTAGTTCTTAATATTCATCACATGTTGTCATATTATCATGTCAAAATACCACATGTCCATCTCACATCTAGAAATATACATTAACCATACTTTTGAGAATATCAACTTTGTAGGTTTGTTATCTTGTAACTAAATCTCAGAAACAAAACAATAGAATCCTAAAAACAATAACATACCTCTACGTTACTCCCACCTCTACTAGAAAAAAATAACCAACATTGTGGTTTCCTCTTGGAGCTTTCCATATCCTTCTACGATAATTTCTCTCACACAGAACTATATCCTATTATTTCCTTACCAATATAAATCATGACGTTATCCGACCTTATGGATGTTGTTGGGGCTCAGAAATGTCCTATTCTCATCCACCTTTCCCTTCATCATTCTTCACATTTCATCGCCCCATTAACCTTTCACAATATCATTTCCATAAATATACTTGGGTTTCACCTTATTGTTCTCCACTTTATTCATT